>JABSMR010009505.1:0-11752 GCA_018902295.1 Dusona sp. PSUC_FEM 10030013 | reverse complement strand
TATGAAACTTATCAAAATATATATTTGAAATATGTTTTTATATAATGCGAAATATATTTCAAATATAAATATTTTCAATGGGGTTTGTGAAATCGTATCATTCGAGTTTATAACGCATGAAATATTTCGCCCGTGGATAAAAAGGAGAGATGAGAAAGGTCACGCGTGAAAGGGGTCTTAGTTCACTCGTGAGAAAGAGAGCTTTGTCCAGGGATAATTTATGAGGTGATAATATAAGGGGAAGATATTATAAGGTCTTGATGTATGTGAGAGCCGAGATTGTGAGAGCTCAACTTATATATGAGGAGTTGACCTGCGATCATTTCTCCTTCACTCCTCTTTCAGAAACCTGCAGATTTGTTGCGTTGAAACCCACAAATGGTCTAGATGTGGTAGACATGTTACCATTAATTGTGAAAAGGAATGAGGGCGTAGGTAAAAGTGGAACGAATCGTCTCGAGATTGAATAATCATTTTAAGATGCAAACTTCAAATCAATATTTGTTGAAAAAAGTTGCGATATTTATTGAGGTAAAGGATATGCAATTTTTAAATTAATACTTTTATACAATATTCGTTATACTGGCTTTCGGTAAACAAATATTAGGTCAAATATGTCCTTTAAATTATTTACAACATCTTCAGGAGAAATATATTTAAATGAAGGTCGAATTAATGTGGATATACTATATTTTGAAATGACCAATGATTAATTGTGGAAATGATAAAAATGTTATATAATAGGAGTTATCGTAATTATTCCAGAAACGAGTTGAAGAATTACATTAGTCAATGTCTACGATGAAGGGTTAAGAGTTTTGTCACATAAAAGTACTCAACTTTAGCTTCGTAAATCGAGTCTTGGCTCATGTACATGCAGCTAAAACTTCAGGGGCCAATGGGAGGAAAAAGTGATCGACCTTTCGTCCCCTTTCCTCCTTCTCTCTTTGGCGTATGTAACAACGGTGGAGTGTACAAAGCTCTGAGAGCCTCGAACCTCAAGGGAGCTTGCACCCATAGTACAAGGCTTTAAAACCATACACTTGCTTGTCTGCTTGCTTGCCTGCCTGCCTGCCTGCCTGCCTGCAAGTTGTTCACCTATTTGAATAAGGTCGACGATGGTAATGAGAATGCAAATGGCTGCACGCCAGCGTGAACTTTGTACAAGCGCAACCGCGACACGAAATAAAAGTAACAAGCTTGGGATAAGACTAAGGGCTTCGCTTCCTCCGTACCTTTCACCCTAGGCCTTTTTTGGAAGGCATGCTTTTTCGTGCACTCACTTAGAAAGTTCGGAGGTCACCGAGAACTCCAAATTTTTCAATTTGCTCTAATCCATAAATCAATTGGGTTTGTGAAGACATTCATTTTTGGCCGGTAAATAATTTCATCAATAATGCAAGAACCGTGTCCACATAATTAAAATTAATTTTTTTCCCATAATTTTTTTCCGTTGTATACCTCTCTTTCCTTTTATCGGCAGATATTTAACGTAAAAAACTAAAATAGGTCACCGACACAGCTCTTCACTAAAATTTTTAATTAAAACTATTGTGACAATGAAAATTATTTTAGAAACGACACAAAACAAAAACAGTTTTTTTCAGTTTTTGACGGAAGTTTATTTTCTGTATTTACTCAGACCCGTCAGAATTAAGTACAGAACTCTACTTTCGCGAAATCCAAGAAGGACTTGAATGCTTTTCGATTATTTGTTAATTAATGTCGTACCTTCTTGTGTATGCGTTTCTCTTAACTGGCGGGAATATTTCACAAATTAAAAGGAACAATTAAAATGGTTTCAAACTTTCTAATGGTAGGGTACATTTATGTTGAATATCGTTTAATGAATTTATTACGAATCAACGTGCGATGTATAGTTGTTTTGTTACATCCATAGATATGCGCCTACCCAAAGAAGTTTTAAATACTTGAATAGCATCATTAGTTTTATTTTTCGCAAGTCCCAGTACTCCAGTTTGCATGCGGAATAGAAACTGCTCTCATAAGGCGTATTGTCGTTAACGTTACTAATAAAAAAATATATATATGTAGAGTCCGTACTCTTTCCTTAATTGTGCTGGTATCCCGAAACTTCGTTCGAGATGTTGCAAAGAAAATGAAGGACCAGTAGAGAAGTCTGCTAATTTTTTACTGGCACTGGAGTATTTGTTTTGTCTTTACTGAGGAGAAACGTTGCATTCGTTTGTAGAAAAAAAGGTGAAAAAATAACAATAATAATGCGTCTTTCTAGGGGTGAGTTTTATTCTTATTTGCTGAAAGATTTTTCTCTCTGGTTATTAGTGCTCAGAAATTAATTCGAAAATTATTTAAAAACTGGAACTAGAATTTTTGTTAAAATTGATAATATTCCAAGTCGTGTCTGTACCCATGTCAAAATAACATGGATTTTTTCGGAGTTATTTGTCTCAGTAGCTTAAAAATCGAAGCACGTTTTGCCATACAAATTCCCGCTTCTCTTGGTTTTACGTCGGCGAAATGTCGTTACAGAAAATGTTAATGTGTCTTGAACTTTAAACGACTGTCCCTCGTTCTTTCCATCCCCGCCTGCCCCATTCTCCATTCTTCAAAAGTTGAACTATAACAAGTTCAACACTCGATGAGGGTCCATAAAAATATTTTACAGTTCCTCTTTTTTATGTTTTGCAAGGTGTTATATGTTGAACTGCGACATTTGTATGGTTCATAAAACGTGTTCTTGATATAGTATATATGAATGAGTATTGTGCTTAATGGCAAATCGTATTTACTGTCCTCCATCTTTGTTGGTTTCGTGGCTTGAAATTCTATTTTGAGGCAATAGCGAGTAGAGCGAGGGAATTTAGCAATTCTGCGATTTGTATCGATCTCGACTGATTGATATTCTTTCCCAACGTCTGTAATACATTTTGAAAAAAAATCTCGAAATTACATCCATTTCTTAATTTTTTTAAATAAGTCATGTCATTAACAACATAAAACATAAGTGTGTAGTAGTATGGTAGTATATGTAAGTTATTTAACAACATTAAAACATTTACGTGGGCAAACTAAGTTTTTTGCATTGAATCTCATCAGAAAATGATGAGCGAGAAATAAAATAATAATTTCTATGTTGATATTGGCGTTGGTTGCTGCAAAATCCGTGAAAATTTTCTTTCATCACACCAGAAGTCCCTGAACCGTATCAATTACTTTTTGCTTCAGTTCATCGATGCAACCAACTTAGTTCGGTATTTCCAGTATTACGGATTTCCGGGGCTTTAGAATGTATACGCCAGTCAACTCGGTTGTCCTCTGAATGTCTGACGACACGCAGACGGAAAGTCGTTTACACGCGATGAACAATCGACTCTCTGTTCTCTTTATAGTAGCAACCTTCGGAACTTTCAAGCCAGTAATTCAAACGCTGCTTCAATATTGAGGGCTTCGTATGAAAAAAATATCTTCAAAGCTTTTGTCACCTACCTTATGATTTCGTCAACAAATATTTCAAATTCTGTTTATTTTTACAGATATAAAGGCACGTATGTCAAGCTCATATTTGTTCGCCAAGTATGCTATACAATTCAAAAACATTATCGAAAATAATAGGAAGCAAACGTCCTTAAAAAACGACCAGCGAATTAATAAATAACAATGTATGCGAGTTTTTTTTGCAATGACTTAAAATACGGTTGTTTACTGGGGACGATTTAATTTGGCCGTTTGAATATATAGATATATATAGTGTACATGCGGAAATACAGAAGACAATGTTTCCGGGATCGAAACCAGCGACGTGTACGATAGAATAAGAGACATAATTTTAATGTGAATTTTATTGCTCGTTAAAACGTGGATGGACAGCGTACGCTATACACAAGTGGAAATAGCTGTACGTGAACGAAAGTGCAGACACGAAATTGCCGTGAATAGAATCGTACGTATAGGGCACCATTGTTCGCGATCAATACCATTTAAGTGAGCCCGGGACAGGATCTTTTTTAAGCTCCATCTGCGATGCCGGTTGCTGTACCAGTGCTTTGACTGTAAACTTTGTTACCCTGCTGTTGAATTCAAGTATAGAACGAATAAACCTTTCAATGATGAATCATACAAATCTTACAATGTGGCCTTAAGTAGGAAATTAGTTTACTTAAGACCTCCGTTCATTAAATTGACCGTTGAATGAATGTTTGGCGAATAGAAGAACTAAATTTTTGATTAAAGTAACAAATTTACCATTATATAGATTCCTCAGTAATTCGAGTTCTATTCAAGTGTCATGGACGAACAGATACTATATGTAGGTCCAAATGCCACAGGAGCTTAGTCGATAATTTTTATTTCTCAACAGACTTTTCTGGGTAATCCAATAAAAGTCGAGGTCCCCGCTTATGTTTCGTACTTACATGTATATATGTATCTTTTATACATATAGGATTTCCCTATTTGAGCAAAAAAGTTTACCCGAAGCTGCAAGCACAAGAGTTTTCTATCTCGCCCTCAGGTGGCCAAACTATATGCCACCATCCATACATATATGTATATATGTATGTGTTTATATATATATATATACAGAGTCTACATGTAACGTTGAATGAAAATAAAAGAGGTAAGGATTGCGCGAAGCGTATATAGGTATAGAAGGTCGCTCGCTGTAGTACTCTAGTCCTTCAACGACCCCTCGAACTTTGTAATCTCGTGAAGAGGCCAGACCATTCGAGTGGGTCACTATACGCGAAAAGTTTCCCAACGATTTTTCGCGTAATAATATACGTCCGGGCCAACCATTGAAAGTGCAATGTGAAAATGCCACACATATGTATTTATATGTAAACAATATAGATATATATGTACACATATCTATATAAATGTTATTAAAAAAAGAAATACAAGATAAGAGGTTAAAATGAGAGTTGAAGGTGGTTTACGAGTCATGGGTTCCGGATTGAAAATACAAAAATTGCATTTCTCCCGGGTAGTAACTGTCAGGATATTTTTTCGCGTGGAAAGAGTGCGGTAGAGATGACGAAGTAAAGTAGAAGGTCGGAGAATAGGGGATGATATTCGCGAGGAGTGGCATCAGCATTAGATATTCCCGGTGCAGGAATAGGTTGCAGAGAAAAGAAGCAAAACGCGAATGGTGGGTGTATGTATGTAGACGTGCTTTTCTTTTCACCGTTATTCGAAGGTCGAGAGAGAACGAGAGTTCCGCAGCGGGAGAACTCGTTCGTGGCCTCACACGGTCTCTATATATACGGGAATAAGAAGATCGTTTACTGCCGTTGCACACGCGCCCTGCTCTCTTCAATGCTGAGGCTTGAGAGGAACCGAACAGAAATAAAAATATAGTCCAAGGTAGTATAAGTTTAAACTTTGTTTCACTTGAGGTATTGAAGTATTACAAGGGAGAACGATTGATACGAAAACACATCGAAGCGCCATGAAGGATGAACTAGTTCAGAGTTGTTTCTTTCGTTCAGTCTTCATTTCCAGTAGATTTGACAGCAGAATTTTTTTAATACCTGTCGGCAAACTCGAACCGCAATCAGCTGGAATACTGCAGCTATAATTTACGTACCCACCACTAGGTGACGAGACCGCCAAGTGTTTCGTACAAATGGATCGATTGGTCAGAGACTCTAAAGCGAGAATACTTCAGTACACATTCAGTACACTGAAAAAAAAATGTATGTTTCAATAGCCATTGATGTTATTGGAAGACATTTGTTGATTCCATTGCAGTATTCTCGGTCGGAATAAATGTGCAGTTTGATTTAAAATTAGTGTGTTTGTTTAATAGTTTGTAATACTGTTCTGATCAAATATTCCATTTGCACTCCGTAATGAGACATTTCATTGATCCAACAACTTTTTTTTCTCAATGTAATAACGTTACGTTCGGCTTCAGATTTTTTGGACTCTGTCAGAACAATTCTCTCTCTCTCTCTCTCATCTGTAACTCTGTCCTCTAAATAGTAACTTCGTCATTTAATCTGATCACGATGCAGGTTCATTTTTTTGCAACTAGTCGTTTAATTGGTTCCCTGTGTATATACGGCGAGGGAGATAAGTCAGTGTAGTGGTTGGCTCTACTATATTTGTTATATATGGATCTGTTCGGTGGACAAAAAAGCGATAGAAATAACGGGGATCTGGATAGTACCATATTATACTATAGAAGAACCTCGATAAAATTCTAAATGAAGCTTTTGCACGCGGATGAATGCAGAGAAAGTCGGGGAGAGGTAGGAAGGGATGGGATGCGATGTATGCGAGTGCAAACGAGAGGGAGATAGGGGGAGAGAGATGCGTAAAGGTCAGGAGTGAGGCAGGCATAGATGCGACGATAAGGTCGATGTTGACGAGACGAGAGGAGACGAGAGGGAAAAGGGTGGAAAAAAGCTTGAAGCACGCTTGAGATAGGTTGAAGTATTATGTGCCGCAGAGGTGTCTAGTTGGCCACCAAACAGTCATTAGCCGCCCTTTCATTATTGACCTACAAGCTACGCTGGCTAAAGTATGCTCGAGGGATGTCGCCAGCACATTTCTTCTTTTTCCCATGTGCCAATCATTATGGACTATATATTCTTTACAGTATGAGGCCTGATGGTCCTTTTTCGAACAAGATAAGCAGCGCCATCAACCGAACCTCAGTATGGTAAGATGAAAATACCATGTCATTCAGCAGGAAATATTCAGCAGGAAAAACGGTTTCACGTTTACATATCTTAAATCTGAAACGAATACACCCAGTTTTGAACTCGAGATGTTTCTACGTTCTACATCTACAGCGCAGTTCGATTGAGATTATCGATAAAAAAAAAAACTTGGAGATAGCAAAGGTTCATTTTGTCCTTTTCGATGTAACCATTGCAAGGCTAAACTAAATTTCCATCGAAAGCCAAAAAGTGCAATGAAGTTGTAAAAGCGGATGAAAATTTGACTTATCGCGATCATTGCTTTTTCAGTTCTGACTACGAAATTTCTATTCAGATCAAGATTATAGTTTTCCCATCGAAACCGATTCAATCAATGAATATGTAATCGATCGAAAAATTGATCAGTATTTAATAATATATAACAAAGGGAGAGTAGTTGGTCCAGTCGTAATAGAGATTTATTTTTTTGTTTTATTCAGAATCAGAGTTACATGCGATATTGGTAAAATATATAAGCAATTTGAATTTTTCTTTTTATTAAGAATGACGGGTGTGTACTCATCGCGTTGACTTGAATTACTACAAAATTTGCCAGGCCCGGTCTTTCGATGTGAAATGACGGAGAGACCCTCTTGACGAGGCGAAGGTACACTCTTCGTTTTGCTTATCGGCTTGTAATCTTTACTACTCGAAGGCGTAAAGACGAATGGTCGATGAGTTAAATGGGAGAGAATAGATCGCTGTTCCGACGATAACTCTGGCCCATTTCTGTGCATCGATCTTTGAAAATTGCATGGCTGAGTGTAAAATCATTTCGTACATTACACAGTGGATGTGGGCTCAGGTTCACATGCCGCGGCCTCGGGTTTAATTCGTGGCTGAACAACTATGGAAAATTGAAAATTTTTAAAAATATTCCTACGCAATCCCGGTGGTTTGGACACCACCATTCATGGATCTATGCCTTAGGCACCTGTGATGCCTGAACGGCCCGTATGTGGCTTTAAGTGCTTCCAGCCGATGGTTCTCATCGTCCGGATAGTGGCTCTCTAGCCGTATACTGGCCGGCTCATTGCGCTGTTTCTAGCAGTTTTTATTCGCCCTTGGCAAATGTGATACAGTTGAGGATAAGTAAGCTGTAGCTGTATGAAAAAAGGCGGAAAAGGTGATGGAAAAATAATTGTAAAACAATAGAGGACGCTGTACAATACCCAGTAACAAATTTATTATATAACAGTAGAGAAAGCACTTTTTATAATTAGGACAACGAGGTCGATTCTAGAAATTTATTTTCGGACTTCATCCAGAAAGCTTTAATATGAAATATTCATCATATAATAAATTGATAGATAAAAGATTGCAAATATTAAGGTGATTTTGTAATTGTCTGGCATCGGTTGGCAAAATGCTCTTGAAAAATTAAATAAAATGACCAACAGTTGGATACATTTCATGATTCCTGTTTCACGGCTGAATAAAAGAAATCTCGTGGATAGCCAGGCGATCATCTAATTATAAAGCGTGCTGGGTTCATATGCCTGGGATAACTCATTGATTTTTATTTCACAAAGCTATTTTAATTATTTATAGTAGTACCGGGAGGTTACATATGGAAACGTCAATTTTCCAAGCAGAGGCACCCTTTCATAATTCTAACCATCGAACAATGTAATAGCAATAATAATAATGTAATAACAATGACACAGTAAGATATGCGTTACTTTTTTTAATTCCATTTTAATGTGCCATTACTCAATAAGTTTTAGGTCCACAGCTACTACAAGCTTTTTGCTGCCGTAATAATAATATCCGGCTCACTCGACGCCGTTAACTACAACGAAAATGGAAGAATTTGGAGACAGTGAAATAAAATGAAGTGACGAAAAAGTGGGAAAATGGAGACGTAAAAAGAAAAAGTGGAAAAGAGAGAATATTTAATGTCCAAGCGTCATTGCCCGCATTACCAAATTGTGCAAAATTCAGGAACAAGAAACATTTCCTGCTCTCATTGAGGAGTCAAGTTTCACCCTTGTATTGTGCTTCGAAACGGGACAACCAATTTATATACATATATATTGTTATGATTATGAATCTCCACATTATGTTAGCCACAAATTATAAGGAGACAACTAACCGAAAACCACGAACCACTACGATCACAGATATTCTGACAAGAGAGAGATTAATTCTTGACAACGGATTACCATTGAATCTGAGACGAGACTCACTAACGAATTGACGTGTCGTATTTGATGAATAACTGAAAATATCATAATCATTGAATAATCGTGAGCATTTATTTATTCATTCTAAATTCAGAAAAAAAATTCAGTCAAGGAATTGCTCACTTTTTAGAGATAACTGATCCAACGGTTATTTTATTTTCTTTAAATCTACGATTTTAATTTTAATTTTTGTTCAAACGGAAGGAAGTTAAAGGGATTAGTTAAGAGGGGAAAATTGAGGTACGGTAGTGAGGTTAGCAGTACGGTATTGACGCGAAAATAAAATAGATGATTTTGAAGTTCTATACAATAGGTAGAAGAGCCAAAAATATGATTTTTAGAGAAGGCGTCATGACAATTGACTTTCAGCAATAAGCTGGACAGAGTTTAGATCCCTCGTTGTTGGTATTTAATTTTTTAGGATCTACAGTGCCTGGGAAATAGTCTATTCAATAAGAACAACTTAAAATAAACGTCTTGATATGTTTGAGAGATTAGAAATTATTCGGGATTCCAAATGGTTAAGGATTGTTCAGTATCGACGTGGAGTTGGGGAGAGAAATGTATGATAAATTAGAGATAATATTGGAGATATCGAGTGCACCTAGCGATCGCATATGAGCCGTGTGGCTCTCGGAAAGAATTAGTTTTCAAGGATACTCCCAAGGATATTCTAACCAATAGAGACGCTGTACCACTTTTAAACACTACCGAAATTTTTTACTACCATAGTCTAACTCTATCAACAAAGAATTAGTTGTTGGTAAGAAAGAATTATTTATTGGTCGAGTATGGTGGAGTAGTGAAAAATTGCGGTAGTGCTTGGGAGTGGTAGAGCTTTTGGCACCCCTACACCTCTATCAAAAAAATTGCTTGTTTGGAAAATTTTTCAGTGCCGTAGTCATACTCTACCAATAAGAAACTCTTTCTTACCAACAATTAATTTTTTGGTCGAGTATGACCTCGAGAATGACTATGCTAGTGAAAAATTTCGGTAGTATTTAGGAGTGGTAGAGCTTTTCTGTTGGTTCAAATTTCCTTGGTACAGTTCGATTGTAAGGATGTCGATCTTTTTTGTTGGTTGAAATTTCCTTGGTATAGTTCGGTCAGGTAGACATTTTACAGATAGGCTTTTTTTATAAGGTTTTTAAAAAGGAAGAATTAAGAAGGAAAATTATTCACGTGTGCTCAAAAGGAAACAGGAGGAGCTTTACACTCAATTTGAAAGGTCGCGGATGATTTTACTAGAAGCACAACTATATTTAATACTCGAGCACTCGTATCATGGTCGCGAGTCGACGCTGACATTTATGATTCCAATAGTGGTACTATTGAAGGGGATGGATCATCCCTCTCGAATAATTTTCGGAAGTGAAATTTTTCCACACAGTTCGTCCGATCGGGATAAAAAGTTTCAGCTCCTTTTTATCTTTTTCTGCGTGGGCTAACATTTTTTTGTTCCAACCCGACGAACGGTGTGGGAAAATTTCACTTTCGAAATTTGCAGCTGTTTCTTTCGCTCTCATGGCGGTTTAGTCGATATGACACATGGCCTTAAAGAGAAAAGTCACATTTCATCGGTAAAATCGCATTAGGTTGTTGAGTAGCCGATGCATTTTTCGATAACGTCAAGTTGCAGTTCAAAAGTGACCGAAAACAGTTTATTCTCAGGTACGGATGCGCGGTGAGTTTTGACTTGTGAGTTTTAACTTTTCTTTTTAATTCTTGGCATCGAATCTCTGCCACGTCGCTAGATTCCCAATACCGAATTGTGTGACAAGTTTAGGCCTGCATGATCGTGAAGGCCACAATCCTTGTGGATTTCGTAGATACTTCCATAGACAAGTCGTCAGGTGATCGCTTGTCTGTGGGAAAGTAGTTATTAGTGACCTGGATGGTGGGTGTCTTCATGTCGACAATCATTTCGCTGTTTCGCAAGGCGTTTATTGGGGTATTCAGGCGCGATCATCTGTAGGAGATGTTTCCTTAATTTGTGCCCTAGGCGTTGAGCTAAATTGTTTGTCTGCCTCCTTATCATTCGAATTTGTCCAGCCCGCGTAATTTATCGCATGGCCGCGTAAGAATTCGACCCTTCGAAGTCGTGGACTGTTATGATGCGTTCCGGTAATTTCTTTCAAAGACATTCATGAATATTTAAATAATACGTATACTGTTAGAAACGGCGGCAACTTATTGATCGAGAAAATTGCTTGACGTTTCACCGTTAGCACAACGAAGATGGTCAATTTAGAGCTTTGAATAGTTTTTCGATATTGCTGTTAATGAGTCTCAGTTGTTTGTTTGTCTATCTGTCTAGCCTTTTCTGGTTAATATCGTAATTAACTGTTACTGCATTCAGCACTGTTTTCACCCTAGTGATTTTTTCTCTTTGACTCTGATATCTTTGTTTCGCCTCGTCGTTTCGAGTAACGGATTTCTGAAGCGTTAATATCACGAGGCTCCGGAGATTGGAGCTTGAGCACGAATGCTTTGCTTGTTCACAAAGACGTAACTCAAACGACATATTTTATGCAACGAAATGTTGGAAAAGAGAGAACGCTTTAAAAGCTCCGCCCCTTGTTATAATTATGTACTTGCAAAGAAAGTTTAATTCATCGTACAGCTGAGTAGAGGACTCCGAGTAGAAATTGTCTTGAAGTCTGACTCTCAACTTCGCACGATTAATGCGGCTGGGAAACACTATTGCAGGTATTAACAATTGAGACGAATGACTTCAACGACCGGATTTGGTGATGATACTGTGTCGAGATAATAGTTCTTTGTATGCGTGAGATAAGGAAAGATATTTTCGTACATCCAAAAAAATACGTATGTCTTCTAACTAAAATGGCAGTCTGAGTCGTTCCAAAATAATTTTTT
>JABSMR010009494.1:0-11756 GCA_018902295.1 Dusona sp. PSUC_FEM 10030013 | reverse complement strand
ATTTCACGACGATTAAGAAGCTCTTCATTGAAAAATGAACATTAACAAGTTTCATTGGGACTCAACAACCTTAAAGGATTGATTTAGAAGAATTTACAAAAATATTTAATTATAAGTATTATCCACATAATCGAGTTGGGTTCCAGAACAGCCATTCCAATTAATCATACCCCAAATAATAACTCAAAAGTTTTTATATTGTAAATACATTGTTCGAAATCGTTCAATCGCTTGGTTCTTTTTTTCTTCTCCGAAATGAAGAATGAATAACAATGTGCAGAAAACGACGATTAAATTGAGGTGGGGATCAAATTTGCGTACGTACCTTGGCAGCTTCGAGAGGAGCGAGACCTACATCAGCGAAGAATTCGGCGGAAGCAGACGCAGCCAGATATAATCCAGTTCTGTACTCGAACGCGAGTTCCTCACCCAACATCTCGGCATACTGCACTTTGAACACCTCGTAGAGTCCGAATTTGAACATTCCCTGAATGGAATAACCGAAGAAGGTTGGCGCCCAACCTCTACCAAGACCACGAGCACCACCGTCCGCGAGAGTCACCTAAAAAATATCGAAAATAGAATGTTTTATGTGAGAGTATTTGATGCACGCTTAAAAGTTTATATTTCTCCAAATATGATGAGAATCATTGATTTTACTTTGAAATATATCGACAAATACGTCATTGCTTTTTGAGTAATGTCTATCTTTATATTTAAATGCTAATCAGAGTTTGTCCGTTTTAATTGTTTCCCAAATACGGTTTTAAGTGGAGTTTAGATTTTGAAAAAATATATGAATCGTTTTTACTGGAGCTACTGATCCATTTTTCACACGGTAAGTGCAATTTGAGCAAAAAACATTTCGAATTTCAAAAATACTTTACTCATTCCAATCTCTAAGACCCTTAACGAAAAAACTCAACAACAGTTTGTAATTGTTAATGTATATGTTGAGAATGCTCATATTAGTTCACTCACTCTGAAGCCTTGGACTACGTTCTTGTATTTTGCAGGGTCGACCTGGATACGACATTTGACCAAATCTAGGGGTGTCAGCATGGTATGGGTGATACCGCAAGACAAAATACCACCGAGGCCGCATAGCAGGAAGTATTTGTTTGAACCAAATTCACAGCTGTCTGTAAATACAAGAGGAATAAGGAGAGAAATTAGTATTTGTCAGAAATATAAACATTAAAAATATAACCAAATTTTTGTGGATTTGAACAAATTTAAGACTTTTATACGTAGCAGCTCTTTTGGACCTTTTGGGCCATTAGGTACCTCATTAAGTTACGATGTTTCTTAAACTGGAGGACAGACTATTTTGACATTTAGCGGGTGCAAACACAGTTTATTCGCGTTTAAGGGTTTGCTAATGAAAAATTGTAAAAGAAAACAGGTCATCGGATGTAGAAAAAATGCAAAGTACGAAATTGAATAAGCTGAAATTTTATAGCAATTAGATTCGACTCTCACCATTATTGCATAGTAATATCAGACAATTCGTCTGTTTTGTGATGTCAGAGGATAATTAACTTGAATCAAGATAGTTTTCCCGCCGTATTTTTGTTTAGAATGCTATTTCCTCAGGTGATTTTTAGAATAAAATAAGTTTTTAACTTTTTAAGTTTTATTTCAAATGTTGTAAATGTGTTTATTGTTTGTTTAGCGCACATATTTTTGAGAAAGAATTTACAAAATTTGTTCTGATAGTTTTGTATGATTTACTAAAACGGTGCGTGGAAAAAAACTTCTGACTGGCGACCAGTGAGAACGTATTCTTAATCTGTATCAGCGTTGTGAGTAATGCTACCACAATCAGACAGAAAAATTATTTTTTCACAAAATGGCGTCGTGCTAAACCTTGATTATCGATTTTTCCTACACTTTTTTCCATTCCACAGGTCAGAAAAAGCAAAATAACAATTATTTCGATTCAATTCTGGTCCCATGGCTGGAAAACGGTCCAATTAAGATGAATACCAAATTTCAACTCAATCGGCCAATTGGTTATCGAGATATCGTGGTCGTCAATTTAAAAAGCATATTTTTGAGAAAATCTCTGAAGTTTGTCATTGTTTTCTTTGTTTCGATAAAAGTTGTACGTGTTCTAAAGGAATCAATAAATGTGGATACCAAATTTCAGGAGATCATCTCGAACGGTTTCAAATTTGTTTTATCCTGAAAATCATCTCCAAAAACAGAATTCTAGACAACAATACGGTCTTAAAATGGTATGTTCCCTCAAGCAGATAAGAAACATTGATTTTCGGGCTTACCAATTTTCTTGAAGTGTAAAATTTTAAAAGTATCCGACAAAAGTAATTAAATTTATAGCCTCGAATTATAAACTCTAAATTAACTTTACATAACTCTCTCCTAAATCATAGACTCAAAATTATGAATTATTTTGTAGTTATGAACGAACCATACTAAAATATACTGTTTATTATGCACCAAAGTTAAATTTCGAAACACCCCATAAACCATGCTTTAAGAATAAACAAGTTGTATCATGAAGAAAAAATGATTTATCATCGTTGGAATGAAAAATAAGATGACGATGAAATGATAAGAAAAAAAAATCATTCGGTCAATGACTACTCTGTAAAATCATCAGTAACCACGGCAATGAATAGAAACTTGAACGTTCTGACGGCAAGCGTTTTTTTGGTCGCCGCCATTATGACGTCAGACGAAAGTTGGGTACAATTCCATTATGACGTCACGATGGTATTTGGGCAGTTTCCGGTACCTTGCAATAGCACTTTCCCGTCATAATTGTCGAAACTGTTACGTTTTCAATAATATTTTGAAAAAATGTTTTCGGAAAAAAAAATCGTGGGACACTAACTATTGAATACGATTTTTTTTTTTATACAAGAATACATTTAAGGTGATCTATCAGTTGCATGAGTGGGGGTTCGGTGACGGAAAAGTAGATACACGTTGTTCTCGGAAACGCTTGATATTTGGAGAAAACGGAGAGTTACACGTTTTTCCCGGATGAAAAGAGAACAACGTGTAACTCTCCGTTTTCTCCAAATATCAAGCGTTTCCAAGAACAACGTGTATCTACTTTTCCCTCACCGACCCCCCACTCATGCAACTGATGGATCACCTTAAGTTGCAGAATATAATGTAAAATTCTTTGGAGAAAAAAGGTAATATTCGGAAATTTAGCAACTGATCGCCGGCGGGTATAAAAGTAAAAAAATTCTATGAATCGAAATTGGGAGTAAGTGTGGTTAGACCCTTCGTTTTATTTTACTGTCATTGTCACACGTAGCGTAAAAAAAAGAAAAAAAAAAACAATGAAAATAGGCTTGACCCCCACATGTATTTTAAGAAAGTGCGTATTTTGGTCCGAAAGTTGGCAGCCTGTACAAAATCGAGATTGGCAAGTCTGGATCAAGGTCGGTCAGCTGATCGCAATTATCGCGATTCGCATCCTAACACGCGCCGTTCCGACGCGATCAATGAAATTATTTTTTCACGTATTAGGCGTCATGATAAAAATGACAATGTCTAAATTCGTCGAGATTCGCGATACAATTAATATAAAAAGTAAATTATTTTGTGACGATGACAAGTTTCGAAACGAGAGACGGGTAACTCGCGGTTTTAATTTCGTTGTATTGTCCAAGGTTGACTCGATATTCTCGTGATACCACCTTGACAAAATGGTGGCCGCCATTATGCAATTCCTCCCGCACGCTATGCGGCTGTACGGAGCCAGGCGGTTGGCCCACTGACACGGCATCTCTCTCAAGATACATACGCGCCAAACCTTCATAAGCTATTATATAACTTGACTGCACGTCTGACTTATGTTTGAGAAAAAATGAAAAATATAATACAAATCGAACATAAAAACTCGAAAAATCTTTATCCCCGGTGTACAAATTATGAAAAGACTTTTCGCGTATATTCGACTAGTAATAATCGATGAGACGTTTACGAGCTCGAAATTCGAAGACTCATTTAATCAATTGCGAATTTCCGGTAGACTGGAATTTTATTCCGCAAAATAATATGAAACGCAAGAAAAAATAACGAAAAAAGAATTGACGTGAATTTTTTGAACGGCAAAAAAAATTATGCTCGATCGATTCGTACTTTGGGGATCGTCAATTTTTTCCAAAACGTTATTCAACTTGACACATTTATAATATTAATACATTAATAGTCGTATCGAAAAAATGACAATTGAAGGAGCAGGGTGTACTAACCACCGACTGGTTCGGCGCTGGCAGCCGCAATAGTGCGACCTCGGACAAGGCCTTGGACGTCGTCCTGGGCTTGACATTTGGCCGTCACGAAGGGCGATCCAAATGGATTCATTTTGGCAGCTTCGAGCATCGACGACCACATTTTTGACGACTCCGTTTATTCCTCTGTTCTTTCACCGACACTCCTGCCTCTGCAAAATTTCGAATTACAAAATTCACACGTTTTCGCGTTAATATTCCGTCTGCTTCGATCATCACCCGTGCTTCTCCGCACCTCGCTCGATTCTACATTTTATATATTACGTTCAACTCTCCGATACCACCCCAGTTATATATTTAATTAACGATAATTCGATTAAACTACAAAAGAAACTGGAACAATGTGCTATTGCAAACGTTAAATTAATTGTAACGGATAAAGTTTCGGAACCTTTTTGTCAGAGTGACCCTCGGGCTCTGCGAACTCGAAACGGAGTGAAAGAAAAAGGGTGACCGATGTCGCGCGGCCAGCCTGATTCCACGCATCCATCGATATCTAGACGACTCAACGTTTTCACGTTGGCAGCTTCGCATCTGACATCTAGCGATCATTTCTTTCATTCTTTATCGAGCATCCTGGCGGAGTATTGCCAGCAGCTGATGGTATTTTTGTCATATTTAGAAAAATTGCGCTCTCATTGCTGTAGTAAAAATTTGGACAAAATTTCAATCTGTTCAAAGTGGGAATATGAAATCATCGCTTCCGTCGAGTCATTATATACTTTTCTAATGCGCGATCGAACCAATGAAAAAGCAATCATAGTTTCAAGTTGAAAATTTTGTTTTACAGTTATTGATCGGACATTCGTTAATTGATTATTGTTTCGTTCTTAAATTTTAGAGCAACAAGCTATTATACTCCGAACTACTCGAGGATCGAGCGGCATAATTTTTAGAGTTGGATCAATGACAAACCTCAGTTATGTCAAACATTCTAAGTTAGAGAAAAATACCATGGAGTTTCCACTCTCACTTGCATTCGTTCTTTCTTGAATTTGTACGAGCTATCTTGTGTACCACTGTCTCTTGGTGTATCGCTGTACAGTGCTGCTGCGGTGCTTGTGGGATTGTGCTTTTTTTTATGTATCGCGACGAATCGCGCGACAAAAACGTTACGAGGGGACAGCGAAAAATATCGGTGGTGCGGTTGGTGTGGTGTATGATTTCGGAACAAGAGTCTACCTCTATCGTACGCTTTTTATTTCTCATTTAGTACAATCGTAGTACTCGAACCAAAAGTTTGACGGTGTACGGGTGTGTGAAATGTTCCGATAACGGGTTGACTCAACTGTTCACGCGGAACAAGTACAAAGGGGGAAAAGTACAAGTTTTTCTCGGAATAAAAATGGAACGAGCTCTTTCGTCTCTATTATTATCGCCGTATCACGCCTCGTTGTTTAATTCCGTAACATTGTTTAGCGCAATTAAAGTTGGATTCGTCTCGTTGGGGATAAATTAGATATCGAAAAATAATTCATGAAACTGAAGAAGCGCAAGAGCTTTTGCGCGCAGTGCATTAGCATGCCTGCCAAAGTCTCCAAAAAAGTCGTCGGCATGATAATACGAAGCCGAAAGGCCATCATGAAGGATGGAGTTATCATGGTAATTACGTTTATTTCTTATTAACGACAACACGCCCACAAATACACACATCTCCATACTTATGAAATTTTTCATCAAATTTCAAAAATTTCAAATGAAAGAAACATTCTGAATAATCTTAAGTTTACTCCGTGCAGACGGATATTTTATCTAAAGCAAAAAGCCGAGAGCAATTAATTAATCCTGCAAATTGCCTTAAACGAACTTTTTGCATCAGTTCTGCGATTAATTCTTCCCTAAAAATAGTATACAACGGGCCGTACAGCAATTCACAAAAGGTTAAATCTTTCATCCACATATGGTGCTTGTCGATGACTCCTCGTCGTAATTATCCGGAAAAACTGACGACCAGTTGAGTCAAGACTTTTTTTTTACTCAGTACGTGGATACACCTGACAAAATGAGATAAAAAAATTGTTTACCCATCTACTAAAATTATATCAATGATATTTACATGTTTGAAACTCCTTATCTCATTGTTTGCACGTAGAAAATACCTTTTTGTAATATTTTTGTGCTTTTTTACAAGTCAGATTCAATTGTACATAATCGCTTACAACAAACAATGTAGTATACGTCATAACAAAGAAAAGCTAGGGAACCGCATGTGAGGGGAGCATTGCCAGGCACCGGTTGATAAGGAAACCATACGTGCCTAATATCGTCACCTACAAAGAAAGTTAATTACAATCACGAAATAGGGGCCAAGTTTTGTATAATTCAACAAGTTTGCTGTTTAATCAACGAGCATACTTTGCTGTACCGTTCCAAGATACATTTAATAGATTGTTATCCATATTTGTTTGCCGGGCGTTGTAAAAGTTATAAAAAAAAAAAGTATTACAAAAATAAAAATATCGATTAATGATCCCAGCGATGTTGAACATCCAAGTACATTGTTCATTAATATGATTAATAAAATGTACGTCATGTATTGAAATTCGAATTTGAGTATTTGACAAACTATGCATCGCCATATGGCTCGTTTCTCTATTTGTTTTGTCAGCATCGCTGATATGAAACGTGGAGCGAACGAGGCACAACGATGTTTGAGGAATATACATTATTTATTTGGTAGTAATATCTTACGCATATTCAGTTTAATAATTAGATTCTCGTTAAAATAATATTTTATCTATGTATCCATCGAGTTTATGTTGAAGCCGATTATCCGGACTTAAAATTTGCTTATCGCGGCGATTCCTCATTCGTAGATATCGAAAACATGGTTACCTCAATAGAAGGGAAAAACAAACATAAAAAGCCGCATTTGTCATGATGACGAGGATCGTGAGGCTATGACGGAACTATCGAATTGACAAGTATTATCGAATTTTGCTTGATATATCTAGAAATTGGAATATAAAGGAAATTCATTTGAAAGTGATCGAAGAAGCGGAAAACTGCATGGGTATAGGCTAGGTTCGGTTGTCCCGAACAAAGAGCGGCAAATTTAAATTCAACTACAGTTCTTTGTGCAGAAGTGCGCGTGCGCTGCATCGATTTGTCCGGATTTCGACCAAGTAGAGAACACACGTGTCGTCTTGTCTTTTTGCTTCTTTTTATTTGTCAACCTTCCCCACCTCCTGCTCTGGTACTGTCACCGAGTACCTGACGAAAGGGGTGGTATTTTGACCTTCGAAATTTTGAAGGAACTTTGATTTGCTTCGCGTGGAGATAAATTTATGAGGAAGGGATTGTACTACACATATATCATTTAGGTCGGTGCGATTTGCGTCAAAAGACGAAAATAAGTAAAGAAATGAGAAGAAGAAGATAGTGGTGAAAAATGGGAGGGGATAGAACGGAGTCTCGTCGGCAATGCAGTGGTCTCGGCCGTCGCGACGTTATTCCCCGAGAAAATCGTGTCAAACGGGGAGATGGAAGAAGCGCGCGCGCGCACGAATTGTGATACGCTTGATACACACGCAGTCCCACACGGGGCTCTGTCTAACGTGTCGTAAACTGAGAGCTGCTTGACAAAAAAAAAAAGAGGACAACAAGAGTGAAAAATAAATAGAAATAAGCTTAGTGGTGACAGCATTTTAATTGTTGCAGAACCAATCGCCAAGGTTTTTTCACTACAAACTCTATCCGAGTTTCGAAGCTTTTCGAGAGAAGATTTTTCGTTTCGCGATAGAAATAGGATCCTGCGCCCTCGAGGATCAAGTTCCGATTTCGTTATCTCTCTCGTTTTCTCTCGCTCGCTCTCGTTAATCCATAATCTCGCACTGTCGAAGCCAAAACAAGAGAAAAATATATCCGTATCATCGGATCTTGCGATTACGACGCTCATGGTTCAGTGTGTTTTTCTTTCTTGTTGAATTAAAATAATTGAGGACCGTGCCCATCAAATGTCGTGTCCGTCGGAATATTGATCCGTCCTCGAGAAACGTGTTTCTCGGTCAGCAACGTTTTTTTTTTTCTACAAATACGTCAAGACCGCGCTCAGGAAATAAACCGTAAATAAAAAAAGGAATTACTCCGAAGAAGTTGAAAAAAGGAGATTCCCCGTAAGGGAGAATCACGGGGTTGCTGCCGGATCGCCGAATCGCGCACTTTTCTTTCTCATCCTTCCTTCACTATGCCTCTCTCTTTTTCTGTTATCTTCCTCGATCCTCACTCATAACTGTCCTCAATACTTGGTACGCGTGACCGTTTGTTAACCCCTGGCAATGGAACGAAATGACACACGAGGCTGGACAATTGTCGCTTATTTAGATTTGAATTGGCCATTCTTCCCCGCTTTTTTTATTCTCTTTTAATCGTGATTTTCGTTCCTTTTATTGTATGATAATTTTTTTATCTTCTTTTCGCTCGATCGCTCCCTCGCTTTCTCTCTCTCTCTCTCTCTCTCACGCGGTGAATTCTCGCATAATTCAACGTCTATAAATAAAAATTGCCGAGTAGAGCGTCGCCGAGGGAGAGAGAGAGAGCGCGATGCAGGCACGCGGCGTCGTTGATACGAGTAGCGGTACTGACGACGACGGACACTGGGACAGGAGCCTTGACTCGATGACCGCAAGGTCCTCGTGGCTATTTTTCTCATCGACGCACCAATGCTCGCGTCAAACTGACAGTCGATAGATTCGATCACCCTCTCTCCCTCTGCAAACATACATCTCTCTGTCACACTCGTTTTGTTATTACAACCCCCTTGGCAGCCTCCGTCGTCGTAATCTGTTCCTCCCGTATACTTGAATAATCTCACGCGCTAATTTCGTCTCGGTGCCGTTACGTCCATTGCACGAGAAGAATCTTATCGGACGTGCGCAGTACAATTTTCGGGGCCAAATTTTCGTTTGAAGCAAGATCAAAGTATTTGTTTGATTTTCATTTGATATGCAAATAAATTCGAAATAATTTCGTGACAGTATTTTTGTCTTCTTTTTATTCGGTGGAAATCGATTCCCGTGACATTGTTGCTTGGCCATTAAATTACTGTGGCAAAATATGACTTAGCTGGAATCACGAAATAAAAAATCGGTATTTGGACCTACGTTTTGTTCCTTCCTCTTACCCACTCTTCTCCTCTTTCCTGTGTGTATCTGGTGTTTCCATACCGTTGAGAGAACTCTTGGTTTTTAACCAAGAGGAAGACCTTGGTTGTTTGTCAGTTTTCTAACTTGTGAAAATTCAAACGAATAGAACAATTTGCAATCTGCAACTGTCACAGTGGATTTGACATTTCAAACAGCATCGATACTGGAATAGCTGCGGGGATTACCTCCACCTTGGGTGAAAAGAGAGAGAAAAACCCATTCAATGACAAACCCTTCTACGCAAAAGCTAATCCAGAGCAAAAGAGAAAGCGCAACATTGTCTACTATGTGACAAAATATGTTGAAAAGAGTCGGTGCTCGATGAGGAGAAGAAACAAACTGGGTTTATGACTCTGGATAAACAGTCCGAACGGACAAAATGATGAGAGGAAAATAAACGGAGAAAGGTGTCCAGGGGTCATGCCCCCAGGTGCAAAAGGAGGGGCTGAGGGCCTGGATCCCTCTTGTTCAGAATTACACAACAGCCAAGAAATACCAGCTTCTAATTTCGCCCCGCCGTTAACTTTTTTTCAAAGATGCTATCGCCACCTCAAGGTCAGCTTTTTCATTTGCTACAAATTTCCAATGAAAAAGCTATCGCGCTCGCACTGCTCAATCTAATCTGAATTCCCATCGCAAAGAATTCAATAATTTATTTGCTACGATAGTTTGTTCAAGATTGTTTAATCTTGCGGCCTTGAACTGCTAATTAATTTAACCGCTCGAGTCCTTCCTTGAGTTGATCTTTCTGTTTTAGTGAACATTACTGTTTTACCAAAATAAAAAATATCCGCTATAAAAAAACATCCAAAATGATAACATATGGAAATACATTTGTTCAGCTATACACGGAAATTATTGCCAAGTTCTTTTGAACCAAATAGAAATAGAAATTGTATTATTGGAAAACGTCAGGAATTTTGAGCGAATCCTTCTTTTTCTACACAGTTGTATATATTCTGCATAAAGTCCAATATTTCGCCTGCATTATTGAAAAAAATGATAATATTTTTTAAATTAGTATTGGCAAAATAAAAATGTATTGAACTTTATTCTGTTTTATTGTGGAAAAATCGATATTTAATACTGTGTGGTTTTTCATTTTGTTTTTTACAGAGTTCAGGGGTAGGAGAACCGAGTGTCTATCACGCCCTAGTCGTTATATTCCTCGAGTTTTTTGCGTGGGGGCTGCTCACGATGCCGATAATCGCAGTACTGAACGAGACCTTTCCCGATCATACGTTCCTAATGAACGGCCTTATAATGGGCATAAAGGGAATTTTGTCGTTTCTCTCGGCACCCCTCATTGGTGCGCTATCAGATGTTTGGGGCAGAAAATTTTTCCTTCTCATAACAGTTGCCTTCACGTGTGCACCGATACCACTAATGAGCATAAACACCTGGTGGTTCTTCGCCATGATATCGATAAGCGGTGTATTCGCTTGTACATTTTCCGTAGTTTTCGCTTACGTGGCCGACGTTACCGAGGAAAGTGAACGCTCCTTGGCTTACGGTTTGGTGAGTAACGATTTGTATTTTCACAACTAATATTTCCCTCAGTTTTACGAATTTCTTTTACAATTTATTCTCAACCAATCTTCATTTAATTAAAAAAAAATGTTCACAAAAAACGTAACAGGTTTCGGCAACGTTCGCAGCAAGTATGGTGATAAGCCCGGCGCTTGGAGCTTACACGATGACAACCTATGGTGAAAATCTCGCTGTAGCATTGGCAACCTCAATCGCCATACTCGATGTATTTTTCATTCTTGTCGCGGTTCCCGAAAGTCTACCGGAGAAGGCACGTCCTCAAGCCCCTATATCGTGGGAACAGGCTGATCCTTTCGCCGCACTCGGAAAGGTAATATGAAATAATCGACGAGAAAAGGGAAAACTCATGGAACACTAAACAACGCTCCCTTACTTATTAGCTCAATTGCTTGAGCTTTCACATATCGCATTGAGATTATTGCGAACGTGGACGGAATAAGAAACTCACATTATTTCAATAAAACGTATAATTTTTCTATAATCATCGAGCTCACGCATCATTGGAGCACCCTTTCTCTTTTATTTTTACTTTTCAATGTTAAAAAGTTGAGCATCGGATTGTTTGAAAACATATTGTGGAATATTCCATGCTTTGTACAAAGGTAACGCATGTATCGATTTGGCGCGGCCTCGACAATAAATATATATCTATATGTATATATATTGCCACTTTATCCAGTCAGTGAGTTCTAGTTCGATATTCAATCTTTCGGCTTTATTTTGAAAATCTCAATACAGAAGAAAAGCTTTTAAAATGTATATAAAAAATAAGATACACTGAATG
>JABSMR010009483.1:0-11759 GCA_018902295.1 Dusona sp. PSUC_FEM 10030013 | reverse complement strand
AATTTACTGCAACTTTGTTACTGACATTAAAAGTAAAAAATTATTTGATCAATTAAAAAAATGTACCGATCATAACTAACAATCGACGATAAAACTATGGTTATTTGAGGATTTCAATTAAGAGAAAAAAATGATTTTATCAAGTCTGGCCGAGAATCGTTGGAATAACCCATATATTTGATTTACTTTCCAGCAGAATGGGAGAAAATTGTGTCTCGTGTACTCTTCGAGAGTAATAGAGAGTATATCGATCAATACATTGCGTATTTCAATCTACTAGTCCGTATTGTACGATTTGTGTACAGAATTAAAAAAAGGTAATATGTGATGTTGCAACAAAGAATAAACGAGCATTATTACTGACATATTGTTCGTCGATAAAAAAAAAATGCCTTCATATCGCAAATCGAGAAATACATGTATTTTTCTTAATACTTTATGATTTCAACGAAAAATTATTCGAGCGTAAAATGGTACAACTCGAAGGTAGCAGTTTCAGAGTATAAATGTGTTATCGTCCAGATTATTTTTCATTGCAGTGTACACAACGCCGAATGTTCTTCATTTTTTTTACCCCCAACAGAATCCGTGCAAAAAGTATTAAGCCCTGGAGTAACTTCAGGTTTCCAACGCTCATAACGTCATTCAAAACTTCGCTATTCAATTACAAGTGTACCCGAATTTAGGCTTTTCGAACAATAATACTTAATTACAGTCACCATCGTCAAACTTTATTCGACACCGAGAAGCGTCCAACACTTTCACTTCGTATAAGAGTTTTATATGAGAATGGGGCGTTCAAAGATTTCTATCCAAATGCAATTCTACCAGTCGGCAACTCTGGAGCTAATGGTTAATATGCTTTTTAATTCCCGACTGCTAAGAAAAATAAAGGGCAGTATTGCGTCTTATGACAATTTGATATAAAAAAGAAAATGGGATATCGCCAGTGAGTTCTTTGAAATTGTTAACAGTGAATAAATGAATTTAGGGGATCGAGTTTACCCATCGAGATAAAAAAAAACAATAGAATATCACATCAACGTGTATAATAAGCCATGAATGACATTTATTACTTCGATAATTTCTATATTTAAAAAGCATACTTTTATTACAAATGGGGATGAACAAATGATTTTTCGAAAGAGTTGTAATTCGTTCACGGTATTGGCAAAAGAATTGCTCAAAAAGCCTAAATTTTGGTAATCTTATTCTTGAGTAGTTCCATTAGATTTGCCGTGACACTGTGTTACACTTTATTCTATAGTAACACTAAATTATAACAATCGACATTGATCGATGGAAAATGATTTCCCACAAATTGAAACCCTATAGTACATTTTTATTTTTTACAGTAATTATTATCCGCGATTTAATTACACAAAGAGTATTTTGGTCCAAAGAGTAAAGTGATTTGTTTAAACTTTCGCTCTGATTTTTATTTTCTTTATTAAAGGGAGAACAATGGTTGTTTCATATTGTGTTATTTAGTATACATAACTTTTTGTTTATTGTTTTAACGTTGGCCTTCACTTTCGAATTTGTTTACTGTTCTGCCATTGGCACGAGTGTTTTGTATCTCTGTAATTGCGTGCCGTAAATGTTTGTCGACGATAGCAACGATTTTGTCAACGTCGTTTGCTACCTGAAAAAGTGTACTACGAACCTGACCGGTAACTGATAAAAACTCTGCTTTTTTTTCAATATTTCTGTATTGTGGATTCATAATTTACGACGTATTTTCATGCGAGGAGAGCGAAGGTCACATTTGCAATATTAAGGTATTTTATTCAAAGAAGAGCAGCTCCCCATGTTTTGTGATGTATCAGTAGGAGCTTTATTATAAAACTTTTGATAACAACCACGTATAACTTGTTTCATTCAAAAACACACGAAAAAAAAACAGACCGGAATTTTCCATATCCACCTGCCAATGTTTTCATCAGCACTTTTGTGACTATTCTCACTCGTATTCGCACTCACGAATTTTGCAATTAGACAGCTAATTAAAACATCAACTTTGGTCGAATTCAAAGAACTGAATAAATATTCGATTTATTTGTGTGGTAACCGTAAATATTGATATTTGCAGAAGCATTCAAATATAATCGACAATGATGGGCGCGCGGTCGGTGGGTGGCTTCTGCGATCTCCCAAATTAAGCAGCCTCGAGTGAGCTCAGTACTTGGTTGGGTGACCGCTTAGCCATGCACTGGCTCAAGCGTCGATCGTTATCCACAGTTTCCCTTGGCCTTCGTGCAAATGCGATACAGTAGTGCATTAGAAAAAAGTGGCTGTGGCCAACAATCTTGGGGGAGGGTGGGGATTTCCCAGGTATACATGGACGTTAGTAACGTGGAGGAAAAGTGGGTTTGAAGTGACGGGATGGGCTTGTGAAAACCCGTGAGGGTTTGAAGAATAATAATAAAAAAATATATAAATATGAGTTCAAGTTTGAGTTACATCAAATTATTTTTAAATTCTTTTCAGATTAAGTGAATCGTTACAATTTCATTTAAAGATTTACAAGCAGGGAAATTATTCAATGATGCGCAATTACTGAAATATTCCATTCACCGATAATAAATACGATCTTCGTTTCATTCAATAATTCGTGCAATCCCCTTACTTAATCAGTCTTGAAAAAATATGCCTTAAAAAATTCAAAACAAAAACGAGCCCCTAAAATCAGACATCGTTTGATTGAGCATTTGAATTTTATATTGACCCGGCAACTGCTTTGACGAAAAAAAAAAAAAAGTTATTGAAATATCGACAGTTGCGAACGATGATGTTAATCTCGTCTATCATCGACGGGGAAGGAAGTTTCTACGATTGTTCTTACCGGAAAATAAATAGTGGTTATTTGATTTCTAACAATTAACAAAGCATAAATATTCGAAGAACTTGATTTTTCGTTCTTTCAGAATATTTCAAAATACATTTTTATTCCAAACAATATTTTACAACCATGATGTTTTGAAATACTAATTCAAACGACTATTCACTCCAGTAACACAGAGTTTTTTCCTTGAAATTTTCACGAATGTAATTCCGATAGAATATTTACAAATTTATTATCTTTCATTTTATCAACTTTTCGTTGAAAATATAACAAGTATTGTTCATACGAAGTGAGAAACTGATAATATGATTTTTTGGAAGGGCTAAAATGTACGCATGAATGGAAGAGTATGAGAGAATATGAAAGGCACACATCATATTAGGGAGGTTCTTTTCAAAATGATTCGAAAACTTGAAGAATCAAAAAACCAGTCGATCGAACATATTATGCCTATCGAAATGATTTGACTAAATGAAAAATCAAATGGGCCTGGTTCATCTGGATTGGGTAGACGACGCCAATTATTTTTAGTCACAAAAGAATACGGCCAATATCGATATGGACATAGATATATAAGTACGTAATAAAATTCATACTTTTGGCACTTACGTTCATTGGACGTTACAAGCACACGCTTCGAAGTGCGTCGGGAGAAGATCGCTGATAGTCAATTTCGCTATTTCTTTCATTGATTTTCGATACGGAATTTCGTGTTGCCATAAAATATGTGTAATACAATGAATTTTACAATGCGAGTAACGTCTTGATTGGGCATAAAACATTCAGGGGATATAACCACGTTTTGCTTAATGGGTAATTCTACATTTGTTCGTTCATTCAAGATCGGACTGTTCCAATCAAACGATTTGGGCCAATTTGGTGAACTCATTTTGTGTGGATGTGTATGTATGTGTATGTGTAATTGGACATACCAAGCTGGAAGAAGTAGTCAGTCCCGACAATTTTCTAACCCGATAAGCTATGAATTTTGATGAAACTAGGCATTGAGAAATTTCGTGGAGCCAGGGGTCGTTGAAATACAAAAATGTCTTAAATTCTTCTTTTCGGACCGGGCAAACATGAATTTCAACACCACTTTTATTTACATCTCTTGGTGATGATTTTTTTTCTTCTTTTCTTTTGTTTTCAATATAAAAATAGGCATATGTGTATATATACCTACATGTTGATTAATTCGGTCATCAGAGGAAGAGGATAGAGTCTCGAAAGGACTCTCGTGTTTTGTCTTCTTGAAAGTATTTAAACATCTATTTTTAATAGCTATCGATATTCTCGATAACGCATTCAAGAGAGAATACATAAAATCTCATTGTTTTAAGTAAACGTTATCGGTTACCTTATTACTCCAAGTAAAACCTTTGGTTGAATCGTATAGACTCCCTATAATGACTAGGAAACCTGTATATCGTTGAAATTTATGCGATATTTATCCTTCGAATAATATCGATTAAAATCCGTAAATGTACATGGATATTTACATGGCGTGTTGCTTCACACTAGATTATACACTGTCAGAAAACAACGGGATCCGAATTATAATATAAATCACTGTAATTACCGCAAGGTAAGACTTTCTTTTAAATCTCTATATAATTAAAAAACGGCACCCTACAGGAAATTTCGTGCTTCATAGGGTTATAATGTGGTCATGATGTAACTCGAAAGAATAAACTTACGTAAAGTTCCTAAAGTCTCTTCTGGGCTATGTGAATACGAACACATACGAGTGATTCTACCAATTTTCGACGCAGCACTTCGGAACTTTGATATTTTCCATATATAGAAATCAAATTATATTATAAAATTCTACACGGAGTTAGGCGTTATAAGGATCTGTATTAAAATTTTCTAGGCATCGGACGGCTACAGTCATGCCTAAATGACTTTTTTTTGGCAGTCTGTGAAACGCTGATAATGAAATTTTTCAAAATTTAAATTCGACACGATCTGAGCAAAAAACATTGTACAAAATGTTGCAAGTGTCCGAAGTGCTTTGAGAATTGAGAGATTCACAAATAACGATACACAATAGCGATGCAGCCAAAATAAAAAATATACCGAGCAATGTACAAAAAATTTAACAACTCGATAAAATAAAGTAAAAATAAAAATCACGATTTCATTAACGTATATGGCGCTGCGATCCAAAATTTATGTCAATGATACGTGCAACGATTTTTCTCTTTTTTTTTTAATGATTTGAAGACGATTTAAAAAATTGTCTAACGCGTCTAAGTAATGGGCGGTGTATCGTTTCGAGTATACGTAAACACTAATGTAACAACACTAATAATACAGTTTACAACAATTAGACGCATCCTCGGTATTTGCACTCGTTGGCCGGTACAAATCAGGTTCCCGTTATCGGAGCCTGTCTCTGCGCCAATCTCGTCTTTATTCAAATGAATTTTTTTTTTCTTTTACGTCCGTTCTAATTCTAGCGATCATCCGTCTCTCCGTCTAATTAGCCCTCGAGAAAAAAAAATATATTTTTAAATAAACGTGATGTCTCATGAGAATAGAGAAAGCACACAACTTTTGCACAGCCAGAGTTTGTGGATTTGATGCGTCACAGAAAAATTTCGAAGAATGATGCGAGGAGCAAAAAAAAATCACTATGAAAAGATCGTGATATTGAGTTTAGACGACAAAGTCGTTTTACACTAGGAACACGCGAGGATTTGTGGGATATGTGATTAGCACCAATGTACAGGGACACGTTGTTATTCCGAGGCGGAAAATACACTTCTGGATATTTTGTTTTTTTTTTTTCCATTGCCGAATTGGAGTAACAAACGTGTGTGTGTGTGTGTGTTTTTTTTCTAGAAACGCTCACTCCGAATGGCGGCAAGAAGGCGAGACGGTTCGATCGTTGAATATCGATGGTTTTTTTTCATGATCGCCTTCCAACTGTTTCGTATTAAGTTATTGAACATTTTTTTAGACGGCGTTCGAGTGCATCAGCCCGTCGAGAAGACGACGGCGCATGTTACCGAGGATCGCCATCCTCTACAATGAACCCTTGGCGAAGAGATGCTCCCTGTGCTTGGTGCGTATGTGGGATCGCAGAGTGTCGATTCTGCTGTATGTCGCCGGACAGTAAGGGCAGAGTGATCGTTGAGCGGTGTGAATGTGGAAGTGGTGCCAACGATTGGTCACCTGTTTACCACAAGCGCGGCATCTCCAAAGTGCCGGACTGCCAAGCGACACAGCGAACATCTCGTGATATGAGAGGCCGACCGGAACATTTGGCATCGAACCTGCAAACCCAAAGCCTTCATGCTCTAACGTGTCTCGAGATTTTACCGGCACTTTTGTTACCATATGCGCGGTCTCAGTCACGCGTTATATATTTTCAGCCATACTTTTTTTTTATTTTTATCAAAAAGTCATTTCTTTTTTGATTTTGTTAACTTTTTTTTTTTATCCGTCAATATGTGAAAGAAAGCGCCACAAAAGACAGAGCCATTCTACATTCACGTTGCATGGGTCTATGTGCACGAGCTTCCGCACAAACTTGGAATAACTCTTCGAAGGTTGATTTTTTTAAAGGTCATCCCGCACTGTCTCTTGATGCAGAAAAATGCAAACAAGCTGTATATTATAATATTAAAAATAAAGAACATATGCATTGAATCGGTCACGCAAATCTTATGTTTTATGATCCTTCCCACTGTGTTTTCTTTTATGATACCATTTGTCGAGGTTCTCTCTCGACCACGAGCTTCAAGCTACAAATAACGACAAGTTAATGTCTCACACGTGTCAGATTCATGTTTCTACGTTCCGGTCAAAAATATATTTTTATTTAGTATACATTACGTTTTGGTAATCAACACAGTGGCCTCAAATAATGACTGTTGCGGCAGCTAATTGTTTTCGTTGTCGACAAGTTACCGGAAAGAAATAAATCAATTTTTCGTTATGAGACATTGGAGACCTTGAAAATTGAAAGAAAAAAAAATGACTTCTGTTTCCCAAGTTTTATCAAATCCTCTATCGAATTAATCCGTTTTAAACGCACCATTTTTTTCAATTCACAATATTCCCATTGCTTTTATCTGATTTTCTTACTTTAGGCACTCAGACTTGGATTCTATTTTTCTTGATTCTTCTTATGACCGGTAATTAATAGGTGGTTATTATGTTTATTGCTTACGCAAAGTATCACATGATGTGGTGAAGTTTTGCAAATTTTACGATGGTATTTTACAACGTAGTGTACCACATTATCTACGAGTAACATTTTTAACGCAATGCGCTATGTAAATTTCTTCCCTCTGTGTTATGTAGGCCTTTGGAGAAAGACTTTCGTACATAATTTGCATATGCTCTATATTCTTAGAGAAGTATTAAACTTTCTCCATTTGTATGTCATCACCACGTAATCGAATTGCATACCATTTACATTGTTTAATAATATAATTAGTATTACAGTTTTTTCAGAAACAACTGGTAAGTGTATAAAAAAACACAATTTCCAGCCATGAGCAGTGCGACGTCGATTTCAGATAACTGCAGAATGGGGGCAAATTAAAAAATATATAAAACATAATTACGAGAAAGAAAATTCAAAATTAAAATATAAAGTCCTCGAGTAAGACATATTTATTCGTGTGAGAAGCCGCACTGAACAAATAAAGGACAGGGTGGTGATTCTAAAAAAAATTAACATCAAAGTTTCGAAGGGGCAAAACCACATATATATGTACATTTACAAATGGGGGTACATCAACATACATTCGGTACAACAATGCCTGGCGCAATCTCATCACTCGTGACGCTCAACGGTCCATCGCAACAGGATAATTTGCTCAGCCTTCGAACACATCACTGATGGCTCAGGCTGTCCGGTGCAGCAGTCAATTATAGTCAAAAGCTCGCGGCATGTGAGTGTGGAACAGAGAGAGAGAGAGAGAGAGAGAGAGAGAGGGAGAGAGAGAGAAAGAGAGAGAGAGAGAGAAAAGGGTGTCGTCAATGGCAAATGATTATCCATTTTGTTGGATCGATTAATTGCATATGAAGGATAAAAATGGGAGATGACTAGGATTTGATGGTGTTGAAGATTAAATGCATCGAAATGTTTTTTTTTGTATAGCCATACATTTTTTTTAGTTCGGTGCTTACGAAAATTGGCCAAATATTTGTTTGGGCTCTGAGTGGAACTCGAAGAAAAAAAAAGCATTTGTAAAAGACTAGGAAAATTCGACCGATTACAAAAATAAAAACTAAAAACAATATGTGAACGTCAATGTCAAACCGTTAAAGCGTTATTAAAAAGACAAGTTTCTCGTTCTAGTTCACAGAAACGCCAGGTGGTTGGATTCATTACGAGGACTAAATTAAAAGAATGGTAATAGGTTTTACTACCAATAATTGATCGACGACAGAGAGAGACATTCGATCCATTTTTGGCAAAAGTCATTTACTTTGTACATGTTGCACTGAATGTATTTTTTCCGTCACGCTGTCGAAATATAAAGTCAATTAGCAAATTGAACGATTGCAATAATATTTGGTAATTTATGTTTATAAGATGCGAAGAAATAAAAAAAACGAACTATCACGTGTTTCCGAATGCGTGAAAATTCCGACAGAACATTTGCGATAAGAGTGAGCGACACGAGAGTGAGCGAGACGAGCATACGGACGAATGTTTTAAGGATTTCAATTTATTTCCGACAGGGACTTAAAAAAATGAAACTATGAATTAACAATCACTATGGTCATACCGATAGGCCATTTTTGGTTCACGTTAAATTTTCTTTCTTTCTTGCAAGAAATTTAAATTCAACGAAAAATTGTTGGATCGTGAGTGTCAATTTATAGCGGGTAATTCATTCAGCTGAAAATGAGTCATGTGTCAATAAGTTTTAATGGAACAATTCGTACATACAATAAAAAATGGGTCCTTCGAAAACTTTCGAATTTCAAGCTCGTTTGCCATTTAACTCTGCTTAACAAATCCGACTCCGGATGAGTCATTCGAGTGATGTATGTCATATAAATTTCAAGATGTCGATAGTAATGATTTTGGATAAGATATCGATGCGTAATAATTAAGCAGAGAGTGGTTCCGTCGATTATTCGTGGTTTTTCGGATCGTGTTATTATTTTGGGTTAAAGATGACACAAGTTATTTATCAAGAGATAGAGCACACGTGAATGTCATGAAAATCCTTTAATGAATGCATTCGTGTATGTGTCTATACAATATATGAATATATTATATTACACGTCTTATGCAAATTTACTTCATATGTATATGGTACACACACGAACACAATCACGCATACGGGCACGCACACAAAAAACATATTTTTAGAGCCTCTGTAAAATATTATCGTTGCTTGGGGCTTCATTCTCTTCTTATCGCTCATATTTCCGCTAGTTTCGCAACATATGTAATCAGGATAAATTCCGCGAGTACATACAATTCTTTCGTGGAATGAGAACACGTTACGTATCCGATTGTTTTTATCACATGAACAAATGTTTTTTTTTTTTCTTTTTCTCTTTGGCATTCGGCGAAAGTACATATAGTTTATAGGATGTACACAGGGCACAAATTAATATTATAATGGAAGGGTGAGGATGAATCCTTATTTTACAATTTACCGCTAATCCGCAAACAGAAGCGTGATGATAAGCTCACGTCCATTTTGCATATGTGTATATATGTGTGTTCGTGGATGTGTGTGTGTGTGGGTGTATGTGTTTATGTATATACAGTAGAGGAGCTTTTTAACAAGGATATCAGCGTATGTTGACGGGTGCACACTCTTATAAAAACGTAGATAAAAAAATAAATGTGTGCAAAGAGCTGCAATTCACCTACCGTCAGTTTAATTATGTCTAATGAAAAAAAAATTATTAAAATTGCGTCTAATTTTCTGACATTTACAATCATTGATTTCTTAGATTTAGTAGAATTTTGCACAAGAAGTCTTAACATTTTTAACGCAATTTAAAGCCAGCTGTCTTTTTTCAAAGAAATTTGAAAAGTTGAAAACCGACTGACAACCATGTGTGTGTGTGTGTGAGAGTGTGTGTGTGTGTGTGTGTGTGTGTGTGTGTGTGTGTGTGTGTGTGTGACCTTTTAACTCGATACGATTAAATATTTCGTCATGTATATGAACAAGTTTTCTGTTAAAATGTTCAAATAGAAATTGTGGAGTTGTAGACAGTTTCTCCACTTCAATCGAGGACAGACTTTTTGCACATATTTATTTATTTTGAACTAATACGACGTTAATAAAAAATCGCAGACATCCCTTTTAAAGTCGATGTTGATACACTTATATTTGAATATCATTTTAAAAAAGTTTTCTTTTTAACAAATTTGCTTATCGAAATGTTGTATCTTCTAATCCAAAAACAGAAATTTACTCAATTGCTATGTTGAATTGTTTCGCTATTGTTGAACCGATGAAAAACATTGAAAAAAATCGTTTTTGCAATGTCTATCTCGAAAGCGTGATTTTCGATTGGTGTATAGCATGCGGAAAGTGGTTGATGATTTCTGAACTATGCTTATCGATAGTTTTTTGTTCTACGATTTGGACCGATTTAAAAATCTTAATACGATTGTTTATTTGAGTTCAAGTTCGATCGGTTGTCCAATCTCAAAACGAATTTTCGCGACAGACATTACAAAAAATATTGTTTGCGACACATGTGAAAAAAACTGGTTAAATCGCACGTAAAGTTGCCGCATTCGCACCATGCAATATGTTGCTTTCGGGATGTGTAGCATAAGTTGGTATTTTTGGAACTTTCAAATTAGCGCATGGTCAATTTTCGTTGAGTTGCGTTTTCGCCTTTTCTTTTTACCTCAATTTTACCAATTGATAATTAATAAAATATGTTAGGTGTATATAAGTCGATCTTGTTTGCTACCCTCGGGCACAAGTCCACGGAGAAAAAAGCGTAGAAACTGTAACCAGACGGTATATTGGCCAAAGAAACTAAGGTGACATATAAAAAATGGACGTTTGGTGAAACTCAATTCTCGAAGTAACAACAATTTTTCACAAAAGCTTCCATGCTCTTTTCACCGTGTACACCAAAAGTCTTTCAAATAGTGTTCAACTATTTCTTCCGAGGTGTACCATCGCCTGATACGATGGAGTACAAAAATCCCGTTTGTACCCGTTTCCGCAACTACCAAAGTCAACATGACAGAAGAAAAGAGATATCAAAGAAAAGCTTTTGCACAATTTTCTGTTACATGACTAAAAAAATCAAGATTCTCGATGGGCATTGTAAGAAAAAAGTATTGAGTCATTCCTTGTTCAATAGGTAAAAAATATGAATTCGCAAAAAAGACAAATTGAAAAGCTATTCGATCGAGCTCGTATTGCCATCGTCAAGATTTTTCGTGTTGGATATGATTATTATTTTTGGTTGTTGTTATAATTCATTTGTCCTAATGATCGGAATGAGAATTTTGAAGGCACTAATTAGAAACTTTATTGCTGATGAGAATAACGCACGCCGCGAACTTCTACTTTATACACTTGTGTGTACACACGCGCACATACACACCGCATCCGTGCACACCCAAAAATAATAGGATCGTTAAAAAAAAAACGTATTTACATCACAAATTCGTCGTAACTATAGATTGACGTTCTTCACGAAATAACATACAGAAAATATAGTAGAACAAAAAGACGCAACGACGTGTCTCGTTGTGACGACGGAATCGAGGAATCTTTCACAAGTTCTTCCCAGAACGATTCTTCTTTTCTTTTTCATTTTTGGATCGATTTGACGGGTGTCGACGGATTTATATTGTATAAGTAGGATATAAATCGTAACTGCAAAATGTGATATACATATTGTAGCCTATAACGGAGTGACGCGATACGGACCGGGGCAGGAGGGGGCG
>JABSMR010009472.1:0-11761 GCA_018902295.1 Dusona sp. PSUC_FEM 10030013 | reverse complement strand
CAGCCCCCCCCCCCCTCCTCCATTCCGCTTTTTCAGGTTTTCTGTGATATATATGTCGCTGGAGACACGTCTACCACGGGAGTGATTCGATCTTCGATCGCGGTAGTTTCTTTTCATTCGGAAATAAACATACGAGCAAATGTATGTATACATGCGCGCAAGAGCGAAGAATGGTAATCGGTCATTTTCAGCCCGATAAAGCATCTTCTTAAGAGGTTTTCGGATTGTAATTACAGGATTTCAAGGAGATTTAAGGTTGCTGCGCCTATGATTTAATTAAATCCGTTTGCTCAACGACAAATAGAACAATTCTTCTATCACGTCTCATTGAAAATCAATGCTTAGTGGAAACTCCATTAAGCATTTCCACTCCACTAAGGAAGGAATGTTCGTGTTTTCTATCATACACTCTTCAAACTATTATCTTTATATACCGCAACAAATAAGTTGACGCCATTTGCTTTGAAATAACTTTAAAAATCATAATAACTCAAAATATTGGGTTTATTTGTTATAACCTACAATTATAAACGAATCAGAGATTTGAAAATTATAGTTGCCGCAACGACAGTATTTTTTTTCACGAGATATGCAATTTTAATGATTTCTATATATCATAGATTTTATTATTGATCAAATTTTCGAAAAAATACATCATTTCTATAGTTACTATCACTATAATCACGGTACCGCAGTTCCTAAGTACCATATTATCACTCTGAGGATTGTCGCCACAAACATAGTAATTTTTTATGCCGATTCCATTTAAATTAGTGATAACATTATAATTTTGGACTGAATTCCAAATGAAAATTTACTATGCTTTTGCTCAAAAACACTGATTGAAGTGACGATATGGTATGGATGTAAATTTTGAATGTTATTTTCTCTCCATGTTTAAATCATTGTTGTAAATAATACCACGAAACGTAATGTAGCAGAAACTAGGGCGGATTCAAAAAAATGTGTGTTGATTTTTATTTCATTCAAGCACATTCATTATTTCTCCACCCTGCTGTGTTGCTTTGACACTGAATTCACAATTCGGTCGATTCTGATTGCCACTTATTCTAAAACAGACATTATTCACCTGTGTAGACTTTCCAGAAGATTAAACTTTTGTTCTGGAGGCTTTGGATTCACCTGTTTTACTTAACGCGTCCGTGCGTTTTACTAGCTCATCACGATATGGTGAACTTGTGAGGATAACAGTCTTGCCAGTACAGGTAAGCTTTTTGTGTGAAACTTTTCCTTGATTAATGACAATGGTTGGATGACAAGAAACGTTTTTTTTTCATGAAAATAAAAAAATTGAGTAGATTTTCAACTACGAGTGAAGGTGAATAGACTAAATTCATTCGAATCAATAAAAGTACAATATTTTTCTAGGTACCCCGCTTTGTCCCGGTTTCCTTAATTGCTGGATGAGGATACCTTTAGGTCGAATGGCAAAGCAAGAGATAGACAGCGAAACCATAAGAGAGCAAGCGCGAAAGATAAAAATGGAGAGGGACAAAGGATTCTAGAAAAAGTAGAGTAGAGGTGCACAAAATCCTCGCGGAAATTAGCGTATGTCGGTGTATTTCTTCGTTTTACGTTTTTTTTCCTTTTTCTTTGCGCTTTGGTCGTACAGTGCGCACAGCACATGAAGCCATGAGAAACAGCAAATTCGAGCGAAACAGGATGAAATGAGAAAGAAGGAAATAAAGTGATAAAGGGGGACGGACGAAGAGGGAGAAAGAGAGTCTGATAATGTACAGAATGACCCGGGAACGGTTGGGTACCAGAGAGCCGAGAAAGTCGATAGGTGGACAGACGTACCTCGCACCCACCCACCATCACCCCCAAAAGGTTCAGCTCAACCGTAAAGGGTGGCAGTGAGCTCTGTTTAAATATATCCAACAGAGAATATTAAACAGTTTGTTAATACAAAAAAAACGATTGCAAAGAAAATACTTCGAGACTTTTTTTGCTGAGATGAACTAGGAGGGTGAAACCCTTTTTTCCTGGATGTGTGTATGTATCCTACCGCCCTTTGTGGTATTGCATGAATTCATTGTGTGCTTTGTGTCAAACAACCTCCAGCACGATTCCTCTTAATACGCTTGTTTCCTCGAGATGATATTGTTTTTACCGCTGTTTATGTGTAACTAAATCACCTGTCCGATATAACATGTTTTAATATAATGCAAAACTGACAAGTCTCCAATCGTCTCCGGGATGTGAAAACGGAAAACGGACGCTCTGGTATCTTATTTTACGTGATTACAAACGTCAAGAAAAAAAATTGTTCGTCGAAATCATAAAAAATTATATAATCAAAATATCATCCAATGCTAATAACACTAATTCATAAAATAACAAAATAGTGAAACTTCATGCAGTTCAGTGACAGCCTCATATCTAAAGAGTAAATACATAAGTAAAAACGAATAATTGGAAGTAATTTGACGTATAGAAACGAGATAAAATGCTTCGTATAATTATGGTTTAGTTTCATTGGTGAATTTCACAATGAAAATTAATAATCCACATGCTATTTCCAGTTGGGTATTTGTTATCGAACCCTTGTGTATGAAAAACTGTAGGAAATTATTTCGATTTTCTTATCTGGATCGGTACAAAATAATTGAATCTATTCCTGGATAAAAATAAATATTACAAAAATGGGACCAAAGACATTGCTAATTACTCCAAGCAAACACAAAGAATTACGCTGTGATGAAATTACAAACAATGGAAATCGTGTAGAAGCTCACAAATTTGAAACTATTATGTAAAACAGCTGAAAATGTCATTTTCAGGGGTGAAAAGGAAGATGTAGACAAAATGGAAGATGCATGAGATTTGAGAAGCCAGAAAATACAAAAGCTCCTGTTTCCGGCCACAAAGCCCACGTATCCGAGCGCATACGTTTTCAAGTTGTAGGATATACAACAGTGTATATGTATATGGGGCTGATGCCAACCTCTGGCACCATTGTTTCCGCCACGGACGAGAGCCAAGTGGTTGTACAGCAACCGAGACAGCGTCTGTGCAGGATGAGTAGATCACGCTAGAGCTCTTTATCTTTACAACGATAAACAGACGTCAAGGTCTTCTACAGAATGAGTTGCATATACATGTAGAAGCGTAAGTCAAATAGCGTTTTTCTCGTAGTTCAAAACTAGATTTTCAAAAATTTATAAATTGCAAGCTGAGAAATTATTCGTTTATAATTTTCGATTAACAAGTTGATTTTAATCGCTGAACCAATGAAAAAACATTTTCATCGGAGAAGTCAGCATTTAATTTGATGAATCAATTTGCTACAATTAAAAGTTTAATCGGTTGAAGACCTTTACAACCGTAGGGTGCGATAAAAATAAGAGTTTACAGAGTTCGATTAATAAACTTTTTGTAGTTCGTGGTAATTGTTTTAAACATTTTCTATTTTAACTTTGAAATGACAGATTTCAGTGTCCAGAAACGGTCATTCTCACATCGATATTTTGCGCAAGCATCGCATACAAAATTCTATACTGTAATGTTCAATGTTTTTGAATAAAACTCGTAAATGTTAGTTTAAATGGGAAAATTTATTTATTTAGTTTCGGATCCTAACAAAATTAGTTAAACGGTTCGATCTCGGTAACGGAAAACTTGTTTTCCAAAAGTCGTGATCATTTCACCACGGAGTGAATCATTTTATACTTTAAAGTTGGGATTCAAGCGATTTCTCTTTATTACAAAAGTACATGATATTATGGAAAAAAGCAGGTAACTCTTTTCGCATGTAACCGTTTTTTGAAATCAGCAAAAAATAATCATTATAAATTGCAGTGCATTTGAAATGATTGAAAATGTCAGTACATTCATTGGCATCATCTGAGGTACATTAGACAAAATAAATAAGTCGAATATGGTCTCTGTGATTGCGTACTATTCGCACGAATACAATATGTTAATGTACTTAAAACGGTACGAAAATTATAAAATCTGGAAAGACGTCAAAATGTTGAGTAATTAGCGCAACTTCTTTCTCCCGCTTCTTTGCCTTTTTTGTTTTTGCGCAATTTTCGAGGAAAGTGTGACGTGTGTTTCATGGGAATAAAAGAGCCGAGCGAGTTGTAGAAGAAATGGAACGTTCACTGTTACGTTCGCAACTGTATAAGGGGTTTTGGGGATTGGACGGGTGAGTGGGTGGTTGGGAGATTCGCAGGAGTGAAATATCGGAAACGGTGGAGGGGCCTCGGCGGACGTTCATAAAAAATGCGCGTACCATTTTCATTTTAAAGCCAGTTTTCCTCTATAGCTGGTCGTGCTCGAAAAACTGCAATAGCATTGCTCGTTTGGTGGTCGTCGTTGAGAGCGTGGCTACAACCAGCTCTCTGGTCGGAAGATTTGCCAAATAGGGAGGGTGCGAGGGAGGGAGAGGAAAAACAAAAAGTGATGTAGAAAGAGATGGAAGTTGCAGCGATTGAAGAGCAGGGACTGAGGAAGGAGCAGAATATGTCGAGATGCATGCAAGAACGAAGAGGAAGAGGGGTTCAAGAGACGCAAATGCAAACGGTTTGGTATATAGAGAAATGAGCCCCGAACAAGGAGAGATGCTGGGGAAGTTGATTCTCTCGGCGCGCCAAGAATTGGGAGAGAGAAAGAAAGAAGAGGGAGAATTGCGAGGCTGGCTGTACGGTCCGGACACCACCGGGTATAAGGTCCAGGTTGGTTGTGAGAAGGCAAAGGAGAGAAATAGTCGGACGCAGAAAAGCGGCAGCGGCTCTTGTGCAGGATGGAGGATGGTCTGCGAGGTAACAGCCCCACTGGAGAGCGGATGGGTCATTTATTCCCAACCCCCTTCGTGCTCGAAAGCGAGCGCGCCAGGCATAATTTATCGCGAGGATTTTCGCGAAAGCACGCAGTAGCAACGCCAAGGGCCAGAGAGAACGGCACAGGATAGCCATAAGCGTAAACGAGGAGAGAACCAAAAGACCTTCCATATGTATAAGCGAGAACCACGAGGATTGCCGACGGTGACCGACGTTCTACTCGCTGCTGCTATAGTGCTGCTTTTCGTTCGCAGAGTCACAGGCCGGACGAACCAACCGTGGCTGCAGCCGCCCGAAAGGATGAAGAAACTGGACGATAGGGGAAATGGACGCGAGAGGTTTTTCCACGTTAAAGGGAGGAGTTCACTGCGTGGAGGAACATTTCGCGAGCTGAAACAAGCGGCTAATAATGCGAAACTATCGGCGAGCTTTATACGAACAAAAATCCAACATTTTTGCTGCGAACACATAAAGTCAACTTCCTCGCATTTTGCCATGAGCTTCCATGGTTTTCCTTGTTTCAATATTGAAACGTATTAATAACACATGAAGTAGAGAAATTAGCTCATTTTTGTGTCTTTCCTTTATGTTTTTTTTTTTCCAAAATCGTTGTGAATTATTGATCCATTGATACTTACGCAGAAGCCTTGAATTTTGAAATTTTATATTACTCAGGGAAACTACAAACATTGACTAATTCTTCGAAATCATTTCATTCACTACCGTTTGGCGTTCGACATAAGCCACTTAGTTACATACAAACAACGCTTCAAATGCTACAGTGAATCAACTGTATAATAAATTTAATTTTAATGCTAGTTCAAACTTCATTCAAGTTTGTAGTAATAGACGCGTATGAAAAATGGCTAAAATCGATTTAAATATCATCCCACACGTTCCATCAGTTATTACTAACGATTCCCAACTTCACTGTAACCAATTAATCTAATTTGAACAAATTTGGGATATCCCGTAGCTCAAAAACGGAATCGTTATATTACCATCATTGCAATTTCAAAAAAAAAGTGATAAAGAGTTAATGTAATAATGAACACAAATAAATGTCAGTACTATATGCGCTTAGTTAACAAATGCATTTCATAAATATAGGAATGCAGTTGCTATATCTTTTCCTGTTGAAATTCAGCCAAAATACGTGCCACCACATCGTGTACATTATTCGATTTTAAAAATCCAAATAAATTTCGTCTCTGAACTTTTGTTAATATTTTTTTTATCCAGTCAGTTGGTGGTCAATATAATATAATATAATATAATACAATTAGTAGCAATTAATCACTCGATCGCAGGTTAGATTGGCACACTACGCTTTTTGCGTAGAAACAGCAGCAATTTTTAAAACAGCACTGAAGTGTTTTCATTGCTAAATATGCTTAATGGATTAATTACGAGAACTGGACTGAATACGATCATTGTTACTTTAATAATATAACTACGTTTTGTATCCAAAACATTGTTAACTTGTAAAAGACTTTTTTATTGCAATTATATATACTTTTAAATAATCAACTTGATATTAGAGCAGTTGAATTTCTTCGTAGAATTTTCTCCGCGATTCGACAATGCAAAATTATCTTTAATTGCTCTCGAATTCCCATCAATCAAAAATATATCGATTAGATTGAACTCTTCATCCGTTATTTACTGTAAATATGTGTTAAAAATATTTTGGATTAATCTCATTGCTAAACATTTACCTTAAAAATAGCTATCTTCCGTAAATTATGTTGGTAATACTATTTTTTAAATTTAACTCCTAAATATCGCAAAGTATGTCAAAAATGTAACATTTTTTTCACGAATATTTATCCTACGTCGAAAATACATTTTTTACGTAAATGTTCTGTATTTTCTTCTGATGAAAATGTGAGATTTTATAATATTGATTTTGTAAATCAATTGTTTATTATTAGGTAGTATACGAATGGTTTAATTTCTCAACACATGAAATTTGATAAAAAAATGAGTTTTGCTCATAAAAAATATCAGATTCGTAACTGGAGCTACTCCATTAATTAAATCTCAATTCGTATTTTCGGATATGCAGCACAAAGCTCAAATAAAAAACAAACAATTGAGTCTGTATGACCAATATTTGAAAAAAAGAAAAAAAAATTGCAACAGGAATGTAACAAGAGCCACTTTTGAGTTTATATCCATATGGTTAACTATAATCACGCACATCGGAATTGCTTAATTGCTGGCGCATGCAGAGTGCAATTCAGAAAATAATAAATTTTACGTGAAATGCATTCTACGAGATAGAATGGTTTGCAAAAGATGAGCTACACGTGACAAGGATTGAATTCCTCTGCCTCGAGGTTCATGACAGACAAGGAAACCCCGTAACCGCGTTTTGCAATCATCGATTTCCTGTGGCGTCGAGTGTAATTCAATAACTTAATGGACAAGGAATCAAAAAATTCGATACGATAAGTGACGAACTAATCGAAAGAAAGAGAGAATAAGGGAGCAAACGCGTAAACCTGAAAGAAAAAAAGAGTATTAGCCACCCGTCTCAACAGCATCCCTAGAGATGAGCAGGATTTTAAAATTTTCCGGACTATCGAAAATATACCCCAGCAATCTGAAGCACACAAAAAAGACCCGGAATGAGATAACACGAAAATTCGTACCACGCATGTTTTCGCGAAACACGAAATGGTCCTGTTTTTCTCAACAAAAATCAGCTATCCCAGGAGACATATAATCCTACCAACGTACATAAACGGACCTATATTCGTTTCTGTTCCGATATGTTGGACATATCGGAGGCTGATAAGAAAATCGAGACTGAAAAGTGAAAGGTGTTATTGTAGCCGGTAGCGGTTGACGTAAATATCGATCTCCTCCCCCATCCTTTATTAAATATTGGCATCAGGAGAGCATTGCAATATCAGCATCAGCAGCTACAGGAGCATATATATATAACATATACTGGAGAAGCCTTGTAAATATAAGGGTTATGTTATCGCGAAATTGATCCCCAAAGCTCGGGCACTCGGTGCCATACGCGTAAAAGTTTGCGTACTGCGCACATCTACTTTTCTCCCGTTGGTTCCATCTCTCTTTCTCTCTCATTTTGTCTTGCGCGCGTTTTATCCCTCTTATATATAGACGCGAACGCACACAGCAGCCGCAAAATCCACCCTTTTGCCGACGTTGGTCTACGGGGGTGTACGATGCGATGCGGGCGAGTCACCCTTCGCGACCTCTGAGGGGAAAAATATACGTCGACGAACACACCAGGCTTCGCGCCACCACCAACCCGAACAGCCCGAGGACGTTAAGGGGGGTCAGGCGAGCGGGTAGCAAAAAGTACGTTCGGATTGGTGGGTACGCAATAGGGGCGGTGGAGGTAGAGTGAATACAGAACGGAGTTTCTCTCGTTCGCCCCTTCCAATCTCGTCATGGTGGTGGCGGCGGCGGTGGCAGCGGTAGTAGCAGTAACCCTCGTACGCAGAGGTTGGTGCCCGCCATTCCCTTCACACAGAGGGAGCTCCGAACGACTAGCCATCGTCAGGAAAACCGAGAACCCTCTTCTCACACCCCCAACTTCTACTCTCTTTCTCACGCTCTCCTGCCTTCGTCTCGCCATCTTCCGCGTATCGAGCGATCTCTCTCACTCATTACCTCGCCCGAAATTATCCACCGGGGATATGCGTCGCCTGTCTGGGGCCTTAAATATACCCTTTATGACGGGGCTTGGAAGGAGAATATGAGGGAAAAAAGAGAAATCCGGAAGAAGAAGAAGAAGAAGAAATGGGGAAATGAAGAAGGAAATTGTGACGCACGAGTTCGGCCGAGGGTTGGTTTTCCTTCGTTTTTTTTTACCCCTACATTTTACTATGTTTGAGGGCGAAAATATATATCGTTGAGGTGTGGTCGTTACAGTGTGAATTCACGGTGATTTAGAAGAAGGAGATAATTAATGCTTGAATAGCCTTCGTAGATATTTCCAGGCGACAGTGAGACGACAGGGTGATAAGTTCAATTCAGGAAATCAAGTTATTTCTCATTCCTGGATAAGGTCATTCATTCCGACCTGTGAATGTAACATATTATGAGCATTATTCGATTAAGAATGATGCGTCCAATGGTTACCAATAGTGAAAAGAAACTTTAGCGATCAACCTTCCTCTTATATAATTATGCCGTTGCCAAATAGCAAATGACGTCTTTCAATTAATCATCGCATTCAGGAATTACCGGCTCTTCTGAAGAATATCCGATTATCGTCAAATCATACTATAGCGCTTATCCACCGCGTCTGTCGTCAAGAGGTCCTTGAAACGGCGAATAACATGGAGACACTTAACTCTCCTGTCTCCATGCCTACACATGGTAGACACAAATACAAAATGTTACATATGTTATTGTTATGATTATGACTTATTTGGTACCAAAGCTGTACCAAATAACTTGTCGATTTGTATGTCAAATATTTACATTCATTCCACGAATATTCCGCGACAATTTTTCTCCAAGACAATATAGAATTGTAAAGTTTACACACGCGACATCGCTCTATATATTTTTTATTTAGGATAAACAGCTGCAATGAATTTATCGTCTCGTAATTATTGGGTCGAGAATCGACAATCGATACTATGTGTTATCGACGTGGAATAATCGACAGACACATACGGACACTCTCAAACCTGTAGTTCATATCCGTTACTTGTTTTTTGTGCATTCCAGGCTACATAAAAAAAAGCATTTTTCACGTACAGTCATTTGACAGAACTTGTCTCTCGCTTTTTCTTCGTATCTTTTTACTGTCCACCAAATCAGAGGAAATACTTCCGCTCTCGAGGCCTGAGAGTCTAATGGGAATTTCTCGTTCATCGATGATGAGAAAGAAAAATAAAAATAGAGTGCTTTGGAACGAGTGCTCCAAACGCCATATTCACTTTTTTGCCTAATGGCTAGCATAAGATTCATAAAAATATTTGAAAATCGATTAAAATATTTACTACGATGCTCACTGTCGATGTCTCGTTGTACCGAATTCCGTTTCTAAGAAAACGACGTAACGGGAAATGCTTTTGCTGATCATCAAGCCAATCATATACGCGATCAAGGTTTTGCCATCACAGTTAGAATAACAACATCACATTTACGAAATCGTTTCATTGGAACCGAATCTACAACATTAGAATTAACGATTTTTTTTGGAGGAGTTCAGAGTCTTCTTAAAATATTAATTATGAGTAAAATTAATTGTAATTTTAGTTCCTCACTGATATTTCGTAATTCTTTTTTCGTATATAAATGCTGAGAAAATATGAGAAAGTAGAGGGAAAAAACTGGTTTTGGATCACTAGCAGAAAAGTTGAATTTCAGATGCTATATCGTTCATAATGTACAGGCAAGGGCGGCAGTATCTGCTGCGGTTTGATAATTAATTGAAGTAAGAAAATATCAGCCGCGACATGTCTGCGTTATTAAAATATTCTTACAATGAAAAAACCAGGATAAGATTTACAAAACGTTGGAAATAAGTGAATTGGTGTGCACATGGCTAGGTATAGATGGAGTGCAAGTTTGGCGGGAAAAATGAAACGAAACACGCGGCTACGGTACACACGATGCGATACATCACATTGTTTCGGTGCTGGGTTCGAAAAAAGAAGAAGAAAACAAAGAGTAACGCCGAAGAGCAGGTAAAAGAAGCAAGGCCACACGAGAGAGGGCGCTTGATGAAAAAAACGTGTCGTCGTGCGGGGAAGAGGGACAGGGGGACGATGGGAGTTTAGGTGGCTGAACTCCCACTACGTGAGCTCCTCGGCCTTTCGACTCACTCTCTTCGACGGCGTTGTACAGATCCCTCTCCGTTTTCCCATCGGTTTTACCTCCACTCCGGTTTTTACACCCTCCGCCGTTCTTTTCTTCTCAACTCTCGCAACTTTTAGTGGAGGGGTATCAACCCCTCCTGTTAAAGCCCCTCTCAGTGGCATGGGTCGTTTCCACACAGATGGCGCTCGTAACGGAGACACCAACGTCGCAAAAACACACTCGGGGGAGGGGGCGAGGCGGCGGTGATGGCGGTGCGTTGGAGGGTTGAAACGCGTGAAAGGGGTGGATAATTTTTGAAACGCCGCTTGCGGGGAAATAAAAATTAAATGGAGCGAGCGAAGTGAGAAACGTGCTTGACGGAGAAACAAAAAAAGTGTCGAAGGATTACGAATGCTAAACAAGAGAATAACGAAAAAGGAGAACGCTTTTTGTTACTAAAGGAATGATCATTCGTATGAGAGAGGGCTATTCCAGCCGGACTTAGTTATAGCGAGACGCAAGAGTTGCGTACATGAGTGTCGGGAATTCTATTTTTGAATTTAATCATTGACGGGATGAACCGACGAGGGTAAATTTTACAATAAGTTTGACAAATATATGCCATCAGATATACATCATTGGTGCTTCCAAGATGTAAGCTTCATTCTGGAATATCCCTCCCAGGAAATGACAGTAAAAATATATCTCATAATCAACCCGCGGATGGATGTGATCAAAATATATTTAGATGTTCCACATTTGACCATTACGACATGGAAGAGAAAACGATTAAGGCGATATTAATAAGGCATAACAGAAATTTCATGTTAAGCATCAAAAAGAAAAGAAAACGATCATTAGGGTCGTCTATTTTTTTGGTCGAATTATTAGGCAAAAACATTTTTGATGTATTGATTTTGTAGTACAAGCATACGAGTAGTTCGCTTAGATCTCTGCGATCGGCAAGTTTTTAACAGTCATCGAGCGATGGCATACGCAGCGCCAAGTGTCCAAAAATCAAACTAAAATTCGTTTCTACCGGATTTCGTCGCGAATATAATGATTACGCGAATATAAAAAATTTCAAAAAATGTGACTTAATTAGCCGATTCCGGCTGTGGTCCGTTTTCGGACATTAGACTTTTCTCATCAAC
>JABSMR010009461.1:0-11763 GCA_018902295.1 Dusona sp. PSUC_FEM 10030013 | reverse complement strand
GTTTCTATTACGGTAGCCTTGAGATATGATTATAATGATAATGCTACTTTCGCTGCATGTCAATATGTGTACTTGCTATTAGTCGCTGTTTTGTTTCTATTACTCCTTCCGAGCACGTATAGAATATACGTAATCGCTCGAGCTCGTTATCTTACTTGTCCTTTGAGATTATTTTCGAAAATCTCCTCTTACCAATCTAATCTCTAAAAGAAACGAGATTTGTAACAGTAACCTAGTGTACGCATAACTTTGGCTGATCGTGCTGATATAATCACTACCAAGATTTTTTTGGAATTTACCTGTCGCAAAAGTAACATTTAGCCAGTTAACTAGTAAGCCAGTTGAATACATTTCGAACGGCGCCAAAAAAATTTTCGGATGCCATAATAACATTGAACGATGACGAATTGTAGTCCCTGAGGTAACATTCGGATTAAGCGACACAAAAATCTTTGAAATACCAAATTTTATCTACATCCATGAAAATTTATCGGAGTTTCTCAATGTGCCCATAAATACATCATTAACACTTTTGGTATGAAATTTTCGATACATGCGTCATTGCCAGTGTTATATTGTTAAGCTATGGAGAAGAATTAGATTAGGAAATTCTGAGGAAAAAAGTCTATAGTCGCCTTTCTTTCCGATAGACCGTTGATTAAGTATTAATTCATCTTTTTCGGCCAATGGGCTAAGCTGTAGCGGGGCTCTCACCCCGCTCGCTTCCCCCTTCGTATTCGGAATTTTACAATCTTATACCCTGTCAATTTTCGAGGTGATTTTGACGACACCCCTTACATAAAAATTACACCCATAAATATAGGTCGATTGGTATCGCATGAAATCGAAGTCACGAAAATTTTATCAAAATGATTTAGTCGCCAACGGGTCTCGTCGCGGTTAGGTGAGGCACGTAACAAAACGTTCCGAGTCTCCTTCGTCTTATCTCGCATGAATTTATATATCTAAAAGACGAAAAAACGAAAAAAACAACGAATACGATGAAAAAAATGAAAATATTTCCTCGACAAAAGTGTGATTCGCGATCGTTTCGTTCGTCTCTTAAATCGCGAGAAATCGTATTTTGTAAGAGTGTCACGAGTTTTTACTCGTTGGTTTATATTGACGAAACACGCCTCCTCATTCAGCGATCATTGAAGAGTTCGTCGGGGCGAGAATTCGTCGATTCACAAACCGTACATAAATAGTCTTAATTCCTCCTATGTAAATATACATATATATTTTGTAATGTGCTCCAAGTGTCTCGACTATTTCATTTTTTTTTCTAATACGTTTCAAAAGAGGAGAATAAAAAACAAAAAAAATCGATCTTAAATAGTGGATGATGCAATCCGAGTCTCACTGTCACTTTCACGAACGTGCTTCACAAATTAAAATAATTTTTACGTCTTGTTCAAAAAGCTAGGGAAAGAGTACAAGTTTACACACGTTGTTTTTTTTCCTGTCTGTCGTGAAAGTGAGCGAAAAAAAGAAATACAAAAAGTTTCGTTTCCATGGACTATAAAATAATAATTATGTTATAAAAACAGTAAGGCGTGCTAATTGTTTGATTAGAATAAAAATATAAACGGTTTATAAAAATCAACATTTGGAGGATTTAGCGTTGATGAATTGAGATTTTATGTGTTCCAGTGATAAATATTCACCGGTGAATTCGTTAAAACTCATCGAATGACGTAAATGGACAAATACGAATTATGGTGAAATCGTTACGAGAGAAAAGAAAATAAAAAAATTGTGTTTAAACGCGTGGTTTAAATAATCCGAAGTGCGGCCAAAATTTCGAAAGATTGATACTCATCCGTATATATTTTTGTGCGTGTGTGCGTAAAGTATAATAACAAAAAAACGGAACCGGTCGTCAAGCATCCTATTTTTCTCCTTTTTAAAAAATATGATTTGTCACTGGGTAAAAAATATATATTTACGAAGTTTTTCTTTCTGAAAATTCTTGAGATTGGAGTAGATGAATAATCGACTAATTTTATTTCATAAATTATTCTATTAATAACATGTTTTATATTCATCGAATATGTAGCGAACGAATTTTTACAAATGTTAAACTTACAATTAAAATGTATCATCGTCACGTAACTTCGTATATTTTTCGGTGAATCGTAAGACTTTTTTTTTTTATAAAATATTAAATTCATACATAGAGTTATACTGTAGAAACTGTAAATATGTATTAGAAACGAGAGAGAGAGAGAGAGAGAGAGAGAGAGAGAGAGAGAGAGAGCGAGAGAGAGACAGTCTTTCAAACCCATACGAGAGTCCATGTCGTGAAACCAATTGGGTATTAGGCCACGTGCCTTCTTTGGCAACGAACGAAAGTGAGGCAAGGCCAATCGTTCGAGCGATTCTTTTTTACAAGTTTCTCGTTTTCGACTCGTTACTCTCTGCGCTCAATTCTTTTTTGCCCTGAGTTTGTTTATTTCTGAACACTTTCATAGCAATATGCAGCCATTTATCCTGCCATGAATAAAAATGAATGATGCTAAATCGTGATAAATGAAATGCTCATTTTAATAACAAGCAACTATTATTAATTGACTGAACAAAATTACACTTTTTAATTCTAGTATTTAATCGAATAATATGATTGACTTGCGACAAATTTGAATGAAATTTCGTCCTGCTTTTTAGAAAAATGCTAAAAATAACAGCAATTCATATTTATAAACGTTTCAGTGAAAATTATAATAAAATTTCAAAGTTCAAACGAACATAGGGCCATTAATTAACATGCAGTGATCAATTAATAACTACAAATTAGCAGTAATTCATTATCAATTACGAATTCATGTTGGCATCCAAACCTCAGGGTATATCAAACGGGGGCCACGTATGAATCTCCAAGGACTCGAACTAGTAGGCCAGTATGTACCCACATACATATACAAATAAATAAATACGTGTATATTCTCTTCACCCCCCATCACCGATCATGATCATTGATCGACGTTAAGAATCGGAGTGAGGGAATAAAATCCAAGCGTCGTCAATGAGAGTGATCGGGTATGACAGTGATCTACGAGCATCTAAGCTACGAAGACGAGATTCTCTTGACTTGAAATCATCATCCGAAGTATCCAATTTTAGATGAAAACCAAAATCGTTCAAATGTGACACTTAAATCGAAAAAACCTCCTCTCGATGTGCAATTTAGATATTAACAAATTTGTTCCAATGTAACACTTAAATTATTTTAAAAAATCTTCATGACACGCAGCATCTTTGGTCCATGAACTTAATCGCCATTATTGATCACATTTATCGAGAAAGTTCGTCGCAATTTTGATTCTCGTAAATCGCGATATTGATCCAAGAAAAACACACGTTTTCCCGGTGCAACCGAACGATCTTGTATCCGCGCAATTCGAGCTCTCGAAGAATTACGTAAGTTTCGCAAGGGATTCACTCTTGCAGCTTCGTCGTTCGTCTGCTCTCCACAAATCCGCCAATTTTCCACTCGCATATCCGCAAAAATAAATATTCATTCGGATCGGACTGGACAGTTCTCACCTTACCACCGGCATCGTCTCTCACATCGTCCAACACCTTTGAGCGCTTACCGTTTTTCAACCTCCTTCATTTTCATACGATTTGCCCGAGTGAATTTTTTTTTACACTCAGTCGTGAACCGGTACAATCGCCGTTAACGATGGAATTATATTGAAGTACTTGGATTCGTCTTGTGACCGCAGTGATATATTGTTTGCATCGTTTTTTTCTCTCGCAGAAATACATTTCAATGTGAAACAAAATTTTGGGGGTTCAACTCAATTTTTTGGTGGTCTTTTTGATGGTTTCGATTACATTCTCGAGGCTTTTAGGGATTTTTGTAAATTTTCATGGAATCCGATGTATTTCTAAAGAAATTTAAATGCCATTACGATTTTTCGTGACATTTTGGGTCTCAATGGGATTTTGGGAGAAATTTATTGAAAATTTTGATAAAATTCTGTGAATAATTTGATTATATGTTTTTTTTTCGCGAAAAAGAGAATTTGTTTTATAAAAAAAAATAAGAATCCCAATTCCGGTGAACAAATTGAGCGAGTGCGCGATTCCGAGGACATGGATTCGATCGCGGACTTGAAAAGACTCTTGTACGAGAGAACAGAAGCTCTTCGACAAAGGGACGAGGCTGTCGAAGAGCTTGAAAAGACTCTCGACGATCGCGATGCTACGATACGTTATTTGCAAAATGAGATCGACAAATTTCGTCAAATCGTGGAGCTTAGTATGCCCGATGGTCCACTCAACCCTGGACAGAGATCGAAAAGACAGGCTATATCGGCCGAACCATCGAGGAACGATTCAAAGCCGATCATCAAATTCAACAAGCCTCAAAGGTAGACAAAGAGCAAAAAAATTGAATAAAAAAAGTTTTTTTTGCCGTCGAAGTATTTCTTTTTGGAAATTCATTCTTTTAATCGTATTGTATTCCCGGAAAATATTTTTTTTTATCGATCCAATTGATTTTTAGTAATTTATGTCCGCATAGTCAAAGTATCTTTGCGCATCTTAGAAAATTCAATTTTTCGAACATTTCTCCACGAGATTTGATCGTTTGAAACGATGCCCTTAATCGTCCTTCACGCGTAACGCTCTTTGGGTCAAGGTTGTATAGAAAGGGCGTTCTCGTCCGATCGAACGAGTTCGAGAGAGTACAAACACGAAACATTCTCGATCTTGTGTACACAAGGTAAAGTGGAGGGTAGCGGGGGATGTCCGTATAAGGGCGAAGAGAAAAATTATGGCGCTCCCCCGCGATGGTTGCCTCGAGCTATGTGACTACTTCACGTATACGTGACTCGCCGCTTTGATCCATGGCCTCGTACGGCGTGATACGAGATTCTTTCATCTTTAATAATTTTTTTCTTATTTCCCCTACCCTTTCTAGCTATCGGCGATGATAGGATTTATTAGTTCGGTTCAAGGTTCAAAGAAAAAAATATGCTAAAAATTATCATTTTTTCTAAATCATTTTATTGATTTATAAAAAAATGCCCTTTTACAGTTTGTACAATTGTTGTCTTTTACAATTAGTTGGTTCATCGTATAAATGACTTTTTTTTACAAGAGACAAATAAATAATGTAAAAGAGAGACGAGTTCTGAACGAACCACTGATTTTTTATTTTCCACCCCAAGATCTCGGGAGCTCATCAAGGCTGCGATACTGGACAATGACTTCATGAAGAACCTCGAACTGACGCAGATACGTGAGATCGTCGACTGCATGTATCCAGTTACCTTCCCAGCTGGTTCGATTATTATCAGGGAGGGAGATGTCGGCTCTATCGTATTTGTTATGGAAGGTAGGAATATTTTAATTCATTTTATAATTTTTACTATTTAAATGTAAATATAACAATTTCATTGTTTGGCGTTATTGAGATTACTATCCGATGTCCCATTATATTCCTTTGGGTAAGAGGAAGAACGAAAAAAAATAATCCCCGCACCAAGGTCTTCGGGCATTCATTTCGAGGTAATCCTTGTGATGACATACTCGAGTGATCGACTATTTTAAGAAACACGTATCACGAACCCATCCATTAGATAAGTTAAAGATTTATTTCTGTTCTATAAATAGCACAGATAAAAGGATGTTTTGTAAAAAATAAAATCTCCTCGATTCCTTGTACTCAAATTCATTCGATTTTTGTTTTAATCATTCTTCTTGGTATTAGTGATTGCAAGAAATTGCCGCATTGTTTAAAGTTATTGTTTTTTAATGTTGGCATTTCCAATTATGTGTTGAGGGTGAACAAAAATGGTACCAAGTGAAAAAAAAACAAAAGAGACACCCCCCTCCCCCCCGTATGGTTCTCTAGGCAGAACTTTCGCAGTTGTGAACCCTGTAATAATGCCATAAATTCGATGGTCCCAAAAAAGCCAGCTGGTTGAAATGATTCATCGAAGGGGGTGAGAAAATGGTTCCCCACTGTGTTTAATAGCTTGAATCGTACTGAAGGATTTGTCCTTGTTCCTTCAACGCCTTTTGGCTGAAAGTAACGTCCTGTTTGAGATGTGTTATAATAATGGAAGGATTTGAGAACCGCTGTCCTTTCTCTTACGTTGAAGAGAGCGGGCCTGTTAGGGCGGGCAGTGGGGATTTGCGAAGCTTGTGTGCAGCAGCAGCAGCAGCAAGCCACGGTTGTCTGTGCTTCGGCTTTTGCTGTTCTCCTCCTTATGCTGCATAGGATTGCCCACTCTCTCGCTTTATGCCGTATGCCACCGCTGTTCTCTCGTAAGGTCATGTCAGTGTCGGCCTGTGTGTACGTATGTGTGTGTTGTGTTTGAGAATGTGTGTCGTCAGAAGAGGGGAAGAGAACGGAGGTTCTTCTTGGTTGTATGTTAGCAGCTCGTGGTTCCTCGAGCTCGATGCCTTGTACTAGCTATTTTACCAGCCAGTACACTCCAGGGAGCTGTCAGTGAGAAGACGCGTGGTTCTCTAGTTCACGAACCAATGTCTGAGAAAACAAGTCTCAATACAGAGTCCCTAGTGTGTATGTGGCATAGTTTTAAGTATAATCTTCTTTCCAAACAGAACCATACAGGAAATATGATCAATGAGTTATCTATTTGTCCTTAAGTTGTATGTGGTATAGTGGGGACCATTGTGATTCACTGCAAAGCTAGTCCAATTGATACTTTATCAGTCATCATCAAGCCAGGTCTTTTTTAGCTAATCGTATGTAAAGGAGTTGTTCTTGTTAGCCTTTGATGATGCGTGTTTTTGTGACTGAAAAAAAGTGCCTCGAGTGTCCATTGTGTTACTGAGCCAATCTCTCCCGTTTCTACCTTGAAATCCTCGTGAGAGCAAGGCAAAACTCAAATTGGATGAACGAGAAATACGGACTGGAAGTTTGCCAATTTCGTTTCGTCAAGTTTTCATTCGGACAGTTTAAGTGTGGTAGACTTAAGATTCTATCCTATATGGTTCGAGGGACTAATAGACACCGACCTCACGATACTTTGACGCTGGGCGAGTATGCCTGACATTTACGATCACGGTACATCCTGGAATATCGTAAACATCCTTCTCGCTTGACAATTCCGGAAGTTGACTGTTTCGTGGTAACGTCACTACGTGGCTAAGAAATTAAATAAAAATGAAAGTGAGAAGTTATCCAGGTCGTGCTGTCCTTGAGGACCCGGAACTCTTGTTAGACCCGGATGCTACCAGAGGTCGCGCCATGGAGCTCCTTTATGAAGCTAGCTGGCGTGAATGTGGAGTCAATTGGACTAGTTCATCAACAACTAATGAAATCGATACGTCCTCAACTAGCAATCCATCCAAAGACGAAACAGCGTTCAGGAAGAAACCTTACGCCGATGTGATAACCCAACTTGAGGGAGTTCTCGAAGGTGGTTCACCCACAAGCTCCTCCGAGGATCGATCGCCCAGATCTAGCAATGGGACAACTAGCACAGATAGCGACGAAGGGTCTCTTCGTACTGTATTGGACGGACACCGGAAGGATCAACACATCGAACAACAGCAAACGAACCAAAGTGGATTTCTCATACCGCGACCTCGACTCATTGTTCCTGTTCACACTTATGCTAGACGGAGAAGAACTGGAGCTCCTCAACCTGCGAGAAGACGACAAAGGGAAGGTAGACAATCATCCAATGAACCATTCCGATTTTTCTTCTGCAGCTTCGAAACCTGTAGATTGAGAGAAATTTGAAAAATTACCACATATATCATAGAAATTGAGGGACAACACAAAACTAGGCTTATTAATGAATCCATTTTTAGTTTCAATCGAAATGACAAAATTTCTGATTTTCTACGAGAAATTTCGATTTGTAATTATTTATATCCGGTAATAGCAAAAGGCAAAATGGAAACTGATAAACAGCATTAATAACTTTCTAGTCCATTGTCTCTTCGTTATTAGCCAATCGCCGAATTGTGTTCTTATACACACGCGATTAGTTTCCATCGATACGATGATCTAATCATTCACCCAAGGAGTAGTCAAGCGCTGGTAGTGTCTCGTTTCGCTATTGCCACGAGATTGTAGGTATTTTGTTAGACATCCTAAGGGCGAAGAGGGGGTGGTGGCAGAGAGGAAACGAAGCGAGAACGGGACCGCGGAGAAAGTACAGAAGGAGAACGGATCAAGGATAATGGGAAGCGATGGTTGGACGATGGATGAAACTCCGATGGTCGTTACTCTTTTGGCACAATCGTATCTCAATAAATTAGTCAATGTGGTGAACTCCATATTCTTTTATTAATCAAGATTTTCCTTAGAAATATTTTCACAATCCATTCGACTTTGAAATGCAAAAACTTTCAATGGCTTTCCGGTCAATTTCTACCAATGAAAATTTTTGCTTTGTCAGTGTCGAACAATCTGACTCACGGGGGCGTCTGGAGACTCCGATCTAATTTGGTCACAATGCTCGACTCGCGCCCATCGTAGGGCGATGACTCGATCACTGTGACGGTCAATTCAACGACCTGTAGTTGTGGATTCTTCCCCCTTTTTTTACGGTTTCCTTTAATTATATTTTTCTATTACGGAAATCATGGACAATATTAAAAGAGGATTATACATTTGAAATAATATCATTTATTTGAGTCATCGAACTTAATGATTTGAAAGATTTTTGCTTTTATTATTTACGAAGCAGTTTAGTAGCAAAAAAATGGTTCTCTTCTGCAACCATATTTGGCATCGTACATGATTAAGGTTTAAATAACTATGAAGATATTTGTATTTTTATTTAATTAAAGTTATTGTCTCAACTTGTTTTTTGCTCGGAATATGGAAATTCATTTCGTAAAATTAAACAATGTTACTTACTCGGAATTCCCCAGCCCGGATCGTAACGATTGCAAACAAAAATGGCGTTCGGCCCCACTTCTTTTTCGCTTTCACACGACTCACTTGAGGATTTTCTACCAAGCTCTCGTAATACAAAAAACTCTCATAATAAAAAAAATCTTATAGCTTTTCTATATACTTGACAAAAAAGCATCATATAGTCTGTGCAATTCGAAAAAGCCACGAGTATAAAATCCTCTCGCGACATATATTTCGATCACCCGTGGAGAATTTCCTCAATCCTAGACATTTTCCTTGGCGGAAAGCCAATTTGGAATTGGCGTTGGCTCAATGCCGGTTCGAGAGATATTTTGTGGCGAAATATAAAATTGTTACTGGATTCTTGGTTCTTAAACGCAAAAAAAGACGATATTGAGTAAATGCCTAAAGGAATTTCGATATGTTTTGATTTTTATGTTCTTGCCGATGTTTTTTTTTTCTTTTCAATTTAATTGAAAATCTAAATTACAGATTTGATCCTAAAATTGCCAAAATATAACAGCGGTCCTTTGGGAAATACTTCGGGAATTTTTAGTCGCTTCACTTTATTTTTTCATTCAGTATTTTTGTTTTGTTTATAATTATTATTTTTGTGAATTTATATTCAAACTTTCTTCTTTTGTCGTTCTACGAAAAACTGTCTTTCTAAAAAACAAGCCCATTTTTGAGTAAGATCTCTACGGTTACTGGATATGGAAGCAAAGAGTATCGTATGCGAGGCATGAACTCTTTGTCCTGTTACATGCGTCGTCATTCTAGCCAGTGTATATAGTTACTTTACACACGTACACACATCTTCGATATTTCTTGGGCGGGTGTGTCGTAAGTACTGTATATTCTCCGGACAATCACAAAGCATTCCAACAGACTCCATACCCTTCCAGACCGTATTTCTTCGTCTTGTTTCTCGTTCTCTCCAACAAAATAAAGACAGGCGTCTCCTTCGCAAACTTTCCTTTTCGGGTGACGAAATTTGTTGGCCCTTAGGGTTCAACGATCACCAATTTTTACCTGCGTCTAGGGTTCGGCCCTTGAACAGCAATTCATATACCTGAAACATAATCGTACCTCGTCCTTCAATAGTATTCCTAAAAACGGAGAAATTCAGGAGCGTGGTGATTTTTTTTTTACTCCACAAAGCAAAAGAATTTAATTACAGATCGATGATAAATCTGATAGATGACAACTGCAATTAACATCCTTTTCAAGTACCGATTAAGTTTAGTATAAAAATGAGCTTTATTCACTGCAGAGTTTGTTAAATAATTAAACAAATTATTTTACCGATAAATAATGTTGTTCATGTGGAGAAAAATATTATTATTCGTTTGAAATTTGTATTAATTCTACGTCGTGTAATTTTGTAGGTAAGAAAAAAGAACATCAGAATCAATGGACAACTTTTTATTCGCAATTTATTATTCGCAATTCGTAACATGGATTTGTAAATTTAAATGCCAACCGGTGCAACGACGACTATCACCCATATGTCGCCTTTCTCGTCTTTCGACAAACTCCTTGATGAAATGTATTTTTGGAAACAGGAAATTACGATTGCCGTACAAACGAGAAGCAAATATACATATTGTGCAGGAGGAAGTGGCTCAAAACTTTCTGGTTTCTTCTTTTTATTGTATTGTCTTTCTTTTCGTTCCTTTAAACATCAGTCGAACCGGATGTTCATTGCAAAACATCGGTAGGGCACGAGAAATAAACGTTGACTTTTTAATGTCACGTACACGCGAACATGTGGGAAGAAATATTTTCTTTACACAATAGATTGTTTCAGTTACGTTTGCATCGCGAAATGATATATAATTATTTTACATCTCATTTTGTTTGTAATTAATTGAAATAAAATAAAATAAACAAATATTTCTAGCGCTCCTTCGATGGCTGCCTATTTTCTGAAAATACTATTTCCATACTGGGTCAAACAATTAGGAAATGAATAATTTGAATGAATGATTTGTTAATTTTCGAATTTAATTGAAAGATCTTTGAATCGGTTTGACATTCGTTTGAAATTCGTCAACTTGGTTACGATGAATAAGGAAACTCGTGGCGTGTTAGAAATTGAAATGGGAACCTCTGAGTACTTGAGCGAGTCATTCGATGCTCTATTTAGCTCTCGAGATTGCAGAAGACACGAGAAACGATGAAATATGTGTATACAACGTGCGTACATGGAAATAATTCAAGACGCGAGAAAATACGTATATTTGTTCGGTTCGAAAAAGTTATGAAACTCGATGATAACGGGCGACAACGGAGAACGAGTGCGGAGAGACAAATAGGCCAGCATCCGGGCGAGAGAATAATCTTAAATCAGGCGCATTAATTCATGGGGTCTTGTTAGTCACGAGCAAGTGCTACTCTAATGACGATCATTCTTCTTCTCCTTCATCTTCTGCTTTTCACAAGACGTGGGACGTTATTGCGGGGGCAAAATGTAACATAAAACACTCTTGACACTCGAAATCCTTTCTCCAAATCCTTTTTCTTTTTTACTCTTCGTGTTAATATATCAAGAAAAAAAAATGTTATCAATATTTTTTTTTCATTAAGAATGATTTACACTTTATTCATGCCAATCATTTTATTTCATGAAAATCTCAGTACGGTCGTAAAAAATCTAATAAAATTCAGTCATCTTCAAGACGATACGAACACTGATATGCAATAATCACATTATTCAAAAATGATCAACAAATTCGTTAAAAATAAAAATTTTTAACAGGCAGTACATCAACTCTATTCAGAAATTCTCTATTCGTAAATAACTCTATGGAGAATAACTTCATTCCAATAAAACTCTATTCATAAATATCTCTATGTTTAAATAACGCTGTGGTTTATTAACTATATTTCCAAATATTTTTTTC
>JABSMR010009450.1:0-11769 GCA_018902295.1 Dusona sp. PSUC_FEM 10030013 | reverse complement strand
TTTCTTTACATATGAAGAACACGGCGCCATGGCGCGTAAGTGGAAGTACTTAAAAGAGTAAGGCCTAGCAGCTGACGTTAATTATGGGGGAACGAGTGAATGGCCGCCTTGTTCGAGAGGTGGCACAGCCATGGATATTTTTTATTTTTCATTTTTTTATTTTTTTCTCCCCTCCCCCACAATCCCCTTCGAGTTTTTGCACCATCACGCGTGTATGACACCACGTCAACATGCACCATGTGGGTCTACCAATGAAAATGAAATTTCCGCCTTGTTTATGACGGAAGTAGAACGATCTGCAATTTTTGCACGAATTCACATTTAATGGAGAAAAAAACACTTGTAACACTTCACGTCTGTAGGAATTTTTTTATCGTCTTTCAAGTACCTCATAAGTAAGTCAACGATGTTGACAAAAAATGTTTTCTCCGTAAATGTCTTGTAGGCTTGCTTTTTATTCTTATTCTTTTGACATGTGATAATTGCGGTGTGGGGATTAATGTTTTTTTGACTCTTTATGGTACGAGGAATTATTTTTGGAGTAATTGGATCTGACGAGCTATTATTTAACTATTGATAATTATTTTTGAAACATTAATTGTTTTCTTTGTTTCGAGTCATTTGAATTGTTTTTTTTTTTTTTTTAATTGTTTTTTAATGATTTAAAAATTGTTGTTTTTAATTTCAGACCAAATATTTGTCGGACGAGATACAAAAGTTATTGTTGTCCTGGCTGGACTAGAAAACCTGAAACAGGACTCTGTGTAGTTCGTAAGTATTTTATTACGACCCAATATGCAAAATTGAAGAGAGTGGGTGCACAAAGATTATCAATTTCCCACTCACACGTACACACTCTCACAATTGTCTTTCGATTATCATTATCTGACGAGAGTTGAGTTTCTGTAATTTTTCAGCTATTTGTTCAAGGCGATGTGGCAATCAAGGCAGATGTATAAGGCCAAATATTTGTCTGTGTGACAGTGGTACGGTTGCATCAGTTTGTGGCTCGGCTCAATCGAGAGGTAAATAAATCCCTAAACAATTATATATTTTCTTCATGTCGAAAAAAAACCTTTACCTTTATTTTGCAACCAATATGTAGGAATGATTGTTAAACAAAATCATTTCATTTATGAAGAAACTTGTCAACAATTGAAACACTCTGTACAGAAAGATTGTTCGTTGTGACTCTGTCATTTGAAAACGAAAGAATAAATAACCTAAAAAAAAATCATCGAATGTTAACTACAAAGAAATATGGGTGTCAGTGAACGTAGCAGAGTCATCTCGATGAGGATGACAGGTCTTTCGACCCTCCGGGGGCATTCAAGCGTTTATGATTCGTCGTTATCAAAGGAATGCAAGTAATGACGTTGCACATATAAAAGGGCACGGTGTTATAATTTTGAAAAAATCTGTGACAAAGGTGTAAATCAAAGAAATTTATAGCACTTCTCTCGGACTTTATTCTTTGAGATCGAAAAAAAATGATAAAAAACGTGAAATGAAAACTACATTTTGATGAAACATTTTCCAGTTAACTAAATGATATATTTGAAAACTAATGTAAATTATTATATTTCATATTGTTTGTCAAAAGCTTTGACTCATGAGAATCGTACAAGTGCTGATGCAGCGAGTGCAGGGACGGGAAGTAGAGGAGTTTCTCGAAACAGTGGAACCTGCAGAGTTCATTGTATAAACGGCAACTGCGTCGATGGACGATGTCAATGCAGACCAGGATATCAGGGCGAATTTTGCAACGAACGTTAGTAAAAAATATCCAAAGAAATTTCAAATATTCATGAACGAAAACAGAAACTTGAAAATGTCTAATTATTTCCATCAAAGTCATTCGTAATTATCTTTAGACCCCTACAATCGATTTTTCCGAACGTAAACCCTACAACGGGGTTGAAAACGACCCCCATCTTCTTTTTAGCATAAAGTGTTCCTCGTATGTGATAATAAGATTTAATTATACACCATCCTCTTACGTTTTTGGCAACGAAAAGAATAATGTATGGTAAAGTCGCATTTGGTGAAGATTTAATGATTAAAACTTTATAAAATGAAATAATGCAAAAAATAAGTTTTTTCTAAAAAAATTGTGATCGTTTTCGATCTCGTGTACGAGTCTACGGTTAACGACCAATAAATTAATGAGGAAGAATCATCAAATAAACTAATCGCGAGAAATAAAATAATGAATAGTTTGTTTGATCAATTGAATGAATAACAATAATGGAAACTTTTGGGTTTTAGCTATTTGTCGTGAAGCTTGCCTGAATCAGGGAAGATGTATAGGGCCGGATCGTTGCGCCTGTATTTACGGTTACACCGGAAGACGTTGCGACACCGATTACAGAGTTGGGCCGTGTTACACGAAAGTGCGAAATGGCCAGTGTCTCGTTAATTTGCAGGGGGTCGTTTGTACTCGACAAATGTGTTGTGCCACAGTTGGAAAAGGTTGGGGTCATCCTTGCGAGAGATGTCCAGCCAGGCTGGACTGTGAAATTGGACATTTGAAAACAAATCAGGGCAATTGTGTCGGTGAGTATTTGATTTTTTATTTTTTCAATGCAAATCGGATGTTGATCAATTTCGAAGAAAAGAGGAACCATTTTTTTATTTGCAATTGTCAACAGATATAAACGAGTGTGAGGCAATCCCCGGTTTGTGCGAGGGTGGAAAATGTGTCAACACGCCGGGTTCTTTCACTTGCGAATGTCCCGAGGGGCAAACTCGAGATCTCGAGACGAACGAGTGCACGGACAGGGACGAGTGTGAGGATGAGGGCATTTGCGCTGATGGACGTTGCATCAATACTGCCGGTGGTTATTACTGCGTTTGCAATCCTGGCTTCATACAGAGTCAAGACAGAAAATTGTGTATCGGTGAGTTATGAAATCTGAAGAGAAAATTGTTTTACAATTTTTCATTTTTAATTTTAGAATAATTAAAAGTAAGAAACAAAATATTGTACGACGTTGTAAAATCTCATTTTTTATGTAGATGGAAGGCAAGGACTCTGTTACACAGCGGTAAATCGAAATGGACAGTGTAAAAATCGTTTGGCAGTGAGATTGAGCAAAAAAGATTGTTGTTGTGGAAAAAACATGGGTCGAGGTTGGGGAGATGAGTGTTTCATTTGTCCACACAGTGGGAGTGGTAAGTAACGATCGATAACGAGTACAGAAAAAAAACAACTTTCAAAACTTCAACACTTTACGTATTAATTGTGTAATAAAAAACGTACTTTTCATTTGCACGTAAATTGCTTCCTTTTATGCGACACGCACTAAAGCCCCAGAACAAAAAAATACCCACCGGAAGTCCCGATCTTATCCGCACGATTATTCGTACCTGATGAGCCGCAAATTTTTATTTTTTCTACCAAAAACAACACTCCAGTGGACTATAGAAAATTGTGCTCGGAGTCGCAACAATTTACCGTCAACGAGTGCGCGCTCAGACCCGATATTTGTGGCGACGGGAAATGCATCGATACACCGGAAGGCTACGAGTGCGAATGTTATCCGGGTTTCGTTAAGAAGGGCGGGAGATGCGATGACGTCGACGAATGCCAAGAGGATTATTGCCAGGGTGGTACTTGCCGGAATTTCCCTGGCAGCTTCACCTGCGAATGTCCATCCGGTTTCGTCGTTTCCGGCGAAGGACGTTATTGCACTGGTAAAATTGACACGATTTTTCATTTGTCAAACTTTCAAACTTCGAATTATAATATTTTTGAAATTCAGAATTTTTCATCGCCTTTATTGAGCTGCTGAATTTTACGATTTAGTAAAATCAAAGTTTTATAAATAATAACGTAGGAAATCAGCCCAATAGATTCGAGAGGCGACTTGACTTTCATGTTCGTTTCTTCTTAATCGTTGGCGTCGAGACTCCGCCGCGTCTTTAAATTTTTGAATTTTTTCGAATTCCAGAACATTTGCAATGTCATCGAATGTGAAAAAAAAGTTATTCAAATACAACGAACAAAATTGATCACTAAATCGTATAAATATTGGATTTTCAGATCACGACGAGTGCCAGGATACAGGAATGTGCACAAATGGGCACTGCACAAATATGAACGGATCATTCAAATGTAAATGTAACGACGGATACGTACTGTCTCCCTCGAAAAACACTTGTATCGGTGGGTATGAAGAAAGCTTGAAATAAAATAAATTTTACTTAATCTACAGTTAATCCAAAAAGTTTCAATAATTAAATATTAAATTTAAAATGACAATGCACAATAACTCATAAACAATAGTCGACGATACGTTATTTTTGATTTTCGCGTAATGTTGTGATTAATGATAATTTGGCTGGAAAATCATTTCGAATGGTCGTTTATTTGGTCCATTGGATTGTAATATATTTGATGACTCGAAGGGCGAAAATTAGCCTCGCCGTTTGGTACGTACTCGGTGTTCACTCTCGGGCTATTCCTTTCACCACCGAACTACCGTAATTTACAAGTCAGCCATTTATCACTGGGGATTCCGATAGGGCGGGTATTAGAAGATAACAACCGGGTACACGAATGCGGAAGGCACGCACTTGAATACTATGTGTATAGCGATAAACGTTTTGCCTCGGGCGAGTTATGTTGTGAATATATATAAGAAAAACGATCATCGTGTACGAACGTCTTTGACGTTCCTTCCTTATAAAGACAGATGAATCACAAATTTTATCGCAAGATGATAAAAAAATGGATAAATCAAAACTATCGAGCGAGAGATCATTTTTTTCACTTTACCTTTTCGCAGCTTCGTTCATTATCGTTGTGATTATTTGGAGAATGACGTATGTACTTTTTTAAAATAAAAACCAATTTTTTCAAAGATATCAACGAGTGCTCGGAAAATCCTCGAATATGTCTGAACGGAAGATGCGAAAATATACCGGGCTCTTATCACTGCGCTTGTCAATCTGGGTTCACACCCTCGAGGGACAACACTTTTTGCGTCGATATGGACGAGTGCTCAAACACCGGAATGTGTGCCAATGGGAAATGCGTTAATATGGAAGGGTCTTTCAAATGTGTCTGCGATTCTGGATTTCGACTTGGACCAGATCAGAGTCATTGCATAGGTAATTGAAAAAATCGAAAAAACACTTCGAAAAGTGAATAATAATTAAAGTAATTGCAATGGATGACCAACTTTATTATCAGACATCGACGAATGCCAAAGTGCACCCTGCCAAAATGGAGAATGTAAAAACACTCCCGGAAGCTTTCGATGCGAATGCAATCCTGGTTTTAATTTGGGCCCCGATGGCAGATCCTGTTTGGGTAATTGACTTATTAATTATGAATTTCAATTGAAAGAAAAAATAAGCGTGACTATTTTTGCTCGGGAATTGAGAAACTTGTATAGTAATATTAAATAAAGTTTGAAAAATCATGATTTTCAGACACGAGAAGAGATCTCTGTTATTCTCAGTACAGAGACGGTCAATGCTCGAATCCAACATCCGTGGCTGTCACGAAATCGAGTTGTTGCTGTTGTACTGTGATTCTTGGCCAACCCCTTGGTTGGGGAACTAATTGTCAAGCATGTCCAATGCCTGACACGACAGAATTCGAGGGACTGTGTCCACATGGAGCGGGAATGACTTATAACGGCGACGGTAAACAAAAAAACCGCGAGATTTTATCGAAACGAAATTATTTTTCGAAAAATTCTTTCTCGACTTTTTCGTGAATTGTTCATTTTTTTCGTTCAATTTATTTACAAGTCAAATGAAAAAAAAAAAAACAATTCATTTTTAGATATCAACGAGTGCGCACAAAATCCTAATATTTGTGTGAACGGAGGTTGCGAGAATCTCATGGGTACTTATCGGTGTATATGTGACAACGGTTATGAGCTCGATCCTACCGGAAAGGTTTGCAGTGATATAAACGAGTGCGAGTTGGAGGATTCTTTGTGCAGTGGTGGTCAGTGTAGAAACGCACCTGGCAGTTTTCAGGCAGGTTTTCCGAGTACGATTGAACGTTGATAATTCAAAATTCGAGTGAATAATTGACCATATTTATAGCCATTATAAAAGGAGGAGTTTTAATGAGAAAATACAAACTTGTTGTTTATTTTTTGAATTATTTCTCAACGAATTTCGTTGCAAAAAAGTTCTAATAAAAATCTTTTCTTTAATTCAGTGTGTTTGTCCAACTGGAACGAGACTGAACAGTGATAATCAAATGTGCGAAGACATAGACGAGTGTTACGAGCTCGGTCCAGATGTTTGTGTCAATGGAGAGTGTATCAACACACGTGGATCTTACGAGTGCGAATGCTCATCTGGTTATGTTTTGGACAACACTGGACACATTTGCATGGGTTCGTAAATATTGGATTTCATTTGATTTCTTTAACACTATTTTATGCTATAAAACCAAAATGACTAATTGATTATTCATCATGGAATCAATTAACCATCGTGGTACCGTTTTGATTATTTATAATGATTATTACCAATTGTTTTTACCAAAAAAATCATTGATTTGAATATTTTATTAATCGACTTAATTTCATAGACAATCGTCGAGGCTCATGTTGGACAAAAATGATAGAAGGGCGTTGCGAAAACAACTTCCCTCGCCTGGCATTGAAGTCAGAATGTTGCTGTTCCGTTGGACTTGCCTGGGGTAGTCCCTGCGAAACTTGTGATCAATCTTTGTGCGAATGCTCCAAGGGTTATGCCAAAGTCGATGGGAAAGCTTGCGCCGATATAAACGAATGCGAACTTAATACTGGAATTTGCAAGGGCGGTGGAACTTGCGTTAATACCGATGGGTCTTATCGATGTGAATGTCCACCTGGACTTACGCTTGATTCAACACGTAAGAAAAGTTTTGTTACATTTCTAATTTTAATCAAATTAAAAAATGTCAAATAATTAAGGACTCTCACCAGGATAACAGATCGAAAAACATAAGCATTTTTGACATTTTTTTCAAAGTAAACAAGATAATATATCAATTTTCTGTTTCGTGTCACTATACCGTGAACTATAACTATGAAATAAAACAATAAAAAAACTCTGGTGGAGTTACTCTGGTGGTGTATAAGGGTGAGATATACGAGGTCAAAAAAGACGCTTGTAAAAAAAACGCCACCGTGTGGTTGACAGCAGATTGGCATTACGTGTTATCCGACATTAAAAAACCAAAGGAATTTAAAAAAATACATAATTAGCTGTCATTGTACGATCGGGAATTAAGAAATTTTGAAAAATTTACTTCGGAATTTTACTCACCTTTCGTGTACAAAAAGTTGCATAAAATTCAGTCAGTTTGATCAATCGAAAAATGGCCACGTAGGACGACAACGAGAGACGTTTTTGTACAAAATACAACTTTCATTAAGGGGGTCGGAACGTTAGATTTTTTTGTTTTTCTGTCAACTTGGTTGAAAGATGTCATTTCGAAAATAATACTTTTCGAGTTCGATTTTAAGATTGCTTATATTTAGAAATGCAAAACTGCAGTCCCTGGGCTGTAAAAAAAATCGTTGTAACGAACTTTGACTCCGGTGAAAGGCCTTAATTGACTTCGAGGAAATGTGCAATTTTTTATTGTTACGAAAATATAATAAAATTCAATAAAATGGCACATTGTTGTGAAAAAAAATTTAATTCAATTTCGTCGAGGGACAGTTTTAATAAAATTCTTAAAATTGGATTTTTCACATTTGTTTCTCAAAGATACCACATGCATTGACACAAGACAAGAAACTTGTTACATGGACTACCGTCATGGTCATTGCACGAGCGCAATAGAGGGACGATTCTCAAAGAACATTTGTTGTTGTTCCGTGGGTCGTGCATGGGGCAGTGACAAGTGCGAAGCTTGTCCAAAACCAGGAACTCAAATATTTGCTGAACTGTGTCCGAAAGGGGATGGTTTTAACGAGAGACAAGATATCAACGAATGTGTCGAATTTCCTGGAATGTGTCAAAATGGACGGTGTAAAAATAGTGTTGGGAGTTATAGTTGCCGATGCAATCAAGGCTATGCGCTTGAAGAAAATGGGCTCAAGTGCATTGGTAAGAAATTAAAAAATTGAATTCTATCGAAAGACGAAAAAAAAAATCACTTTTTTAGTTACTCTCAAAATTAGATTTTAATATTAGATTGAGTCATTAATTTTCACGAAAAATAAGATAAAAAGTCCCCAAAAATATTCAATTGATATTTACATGAAAATAAAATCGAAAAATTCGCTTACAGATATCGACGAATGTGAAATAATGCATGGAGTTTGCGGTAATGGTACTTGTCGTAATACTCCGGGAACATTTCAATGTGACTGCAATCCAGGATATCGAAGTAGTGACATTATGAAAATATGCATGGGTAAGTAAAATATTTGATCCCAACAGAATACATGAGAAAATTGTTTGCATCTTCAACATTAAATACGAAGAGAATGAAAAAAACAAGTGATTAAATTAAATTTAAAAAAATGAAATAAAATGAAGTTGAATTTTATTTGATCGGAGTTCGATGATGAAATTTGCAAAAATTTACAGACATAAACGAATGTGACGAAACTCCGGGCTTATGCAGAGGAGGAACGTGCCGAAACACTGAGGGCAGTTTCAAGTGCGTTTGTCCACCAGGCCATGAATTGAGCCCTGACAAAGAATCGTGCAAAGATATTGACGAGTGTTCGAGAACGAGTGGGATTTGTTCAAACGGGGTTTGCGAAAACATGATGGGGACTTATCAGTGCATTTGCGACGATGGTTATCGACAAACAGGCTTAAAATCCCATTGTGAAGACATTAATGAGTGTGTCAGCAACAATGGAGGGTGTGAAAATATTTGTATCAATACACCTGGAAGTTTTTCGTGTTCTTGCAGGTAATTCATAAAATAATCAATATTTTTTTTAATTCCTTCATTTTGTGGATATCATATTTGCGAATAATTTATTTTGCGTTATTAATCATTCTTTTTTCAGGTCTTTATGGTCGTTGCTATTATGATGTGCAAATTTGTTGTCAGTAAAATTAGCTCAAGCTTTTTATTGTTCAGCATTAACTACATTTTACAAAAAACGTCAATTCGTGTTTTTGATTTGACTAAAAAATAATGTTCCTTCAAATTGAATTAAATAATCGCTCCAATTTTACGATTTCTCTCAATTACCTAGCACTGGATTTGCTCTGAATCTTGATGGACGTTCTTGCGTCGACGTAGACGAGTGTAAAGAAAATCCCAGGATATGCAACGGTGGCAAATGTACAAATACACCTGGAAGTTACTCTTGCAGTTGTACAGGAGGACTGTTGCCGGCGACATATGGCACATCCTGCATAGGTCGGTGGATATTTAGCTAACAACATTAATCCCAAAATTGCATTAATTTCATTAAAACAGGCATTGAAACGTTGTTACGTTCAAGAGCGTATTGTTGTCTAGAATATCCTTTTCAAAGGTGATTTTCACGACAGAATAAGTTTAAAACTCATCGAGTTTTCCTTATATTTTTGTACACGGATTTATTGTTTATTTAAAAACACGTACAAATTGTTGAGAAAAAATTAACAAATGTAATCTCATAGTTTTGTACGATTTAGTATAACGGTGCACGGAAAAAAAATTACCAAACGTATTCGTAATCTGTATCAGTGTCGTCAGCAATGGTACGAGAATCAGACATAAAAAAAATTTTTTTACAAAATGACAGCATGCTAAACCCTAATTATCGATCTTTCTTCTTCTAAGGGTCATAAAAAAAAATAACAATGTTTTCAACTCAGTTCTGGTACCATTGCTGAAAAACAGGGTAAAAAAAGATGTGTACCAAATTTCAACTCAATCGGCCAACTGATTATCGCGATATCGTGGTCGCCAATTCAAAAGGCAAATTTTTGAGAAAACCTCTTTGTAGTTGTTTATAATTTTTGTCTTTTTTCAAAAAATTTGTACGTGTTTTCCAAGAATCAATAAATATCTGTACAAGATTTGAGAAGGAAAATTCGAAGAGTTTCAAATTTATTTCATCCTGAAAATCATCTCCGAATAAAGAATTTTACACCGAGAGAATTACAACGGAAAAATTACTGTTACAGCAATAGGGACGGGGGATAACCTTAAATTGTTGTGATTATAAATAAGCAACATGTGAGTTTTGATGAAAAAAATCGAAAATTTTGTATTTTAGACAAGAAGTTTATTGTATTTTGATGAAAATGTACAAATTTTCAAATTATAATATGAAAAATTCAGAGCTATCCTCCGTTTTAATTCCTGTGACGGTAATTTTTCAAATTTAATTCTCTCCGTGTAGACAACACTACAGCTTTAATGACATTAATTAAAATGAATGAATTCTTCAGACGTCGACGAGTGCGTGAGCCAGCCACAAATTTGCGGATACGGTGAATGTCATAACACGATCGGTTCGTTCGATTGTCGTTGCGATGAAGGGTATTCAGTTAAACCGGAAGGTGGGCCCGAATGCACGGACGACGACGAATGTTTATTGGACGCTTATTCCTGCAGCGAATTCGCCGAGTGCCAAAACACTCCTGGTTCTTACGAGTGCACTTGTCACGAAGGATTCACCGGCAATGGAATTGATTGCCGTGACATCAATGAGTGCCTAATAAACAATGGAGGATGCGACGCAAATGCACAATGCATAAATACCGAGGGATCTTTCAAAGTAAGAAAATAATATCGAAATTCAATAAAAAACTTGCGTAAACCTTTAGTCGTCAAAAATAATCATTTTTTATCATTTTTTTCATACCCAAATTTTTGTTCTATTGAAATACTTTTTGTTGAATTAAAAAAACGTATTGTTGTCTATAAAAATAAAAAATTTCATTAGAAAAAAAAAGTTATGAGAGCCGTAGTTTTAGTTCTTTTTAAAAACCGTTTGTGATAATCAGAATGACGACTGTTCGCTTCAACTGAAAAATAAAACAAACGTTTTTTTCTGAAGGGATAATGTTTCGGGCTATCGGCCGGAAAAACAGTCTAATTTTGAATATTTTTTTATCGTTATGTGGTTAATGGAAAAAGAATCAATTTTAATGCTCTTGTTAGAAATGAAAAAAAAACTTTGATTTAAAAATTCTTCCGTAACGAAGATAATATTGAATGAAAATATTTCAGTGCGTCTGCGACGCTGGTTTTCGTGGGGACGGTTACAGCTGTCGTGACATTGACGAATGTTCGAACGATCCGAGTCTTTGCGAGAATGGACATTGTCTAAATTATCCAGGCTCGTTTCGTTGCGAGTGTGAAATGGGTTTTATGCATCCGGAGGAGAACAATCAACAGGCTTGTATCGACATAAACGAATGCGAGATGTTCAGCAATTTATGCGTTTACGGAAAATGCGAAAATATATTTGGCATGTTTCGTTGCGAGTGCGATGAGGGCTATAAACTCGATGGTTCCGGTGGCAATTGTACGGATATCGACGAATGCGAGAGCCCTCAATCATGTCAGTACGGAAGTTGCGTCAATACACAGGGAAAATATCACTGCGAGTGTCCCATTAATCATGAACTCGTCGAGGCTGGAAATGCATGTGTTGGTAAGTTAAAAATAAAGAAAAAAAACAAGTAAAAAATTATTATCTCAAAATTTTGTTTATGTGCAATAATAATACACTTTCCTTTTCCTCTTCACGTTCCTCCTTTTGCTCTCCATTCATTTGCAATAAAAAAAAGATTCCTCTTTCAATGAATTTTTATTCCAAAATGGCATTTTCAATAAAA
>JABSMR010009439.1:0-11770 GCA_018902295.1 Dusona sp. PSUC_FEM 10030013 | reverse complement strand
GAACAATTAATTTATTTAAATAAGATATTGATTCAAAAAACGTGTGATTGTAACTACATTTTTCAATATTTTATTTTATTGAGACGATTGCATATTTTGATGGCACTATTGAATCACAGATTTTATTGAATCAATTAAACATTTTTCTCAGTGTAGAGTTAAAGTTAGTCTTAACAGTGGGGGGAGGGTAATGTATTTTAGAATAGAGATTTTAAGAGTGCGGTTGTTATTGCATAGAACTGTAAAAAATTGCAATACTGTCGAGTAACTAGTCTATTAGAGTAGTGATATTTTGGAGTAGACATATTTTAGTGTAGTAATGTTTTCGAGCCTATCCGTAATCGATGAATAAAGATAGTTTAGGTTAGGGGCGTGACACAGAAGTAGACATGTTAAAGAGTAGAGATTTTATGGTAAAAAAACATTTTAGAATAGAGATATACGAGCGTGAAGTTTTTTTCGAGTTGAGAAATTAAGGATAGAATGTTTGGCTAGAATTTTGATTTAACGAAAAATGTCTACTTATAATTCTTGATGAATATTTGTAACGAAAAAAGTACATTTCTAGGCGAACCACGACGAGACGGGTGTGTGCACGTTAACGATCTCACCAACATGCCTGGAGGACAAGGGCAACTATGTGGCAAAAGCAACGAATCTCCACGGTGCTGCCAAGGCCATAGCTCGTCTCGTCGTAAAGCCAATAATGAATTCTACGAATAAGGCCGAGGCAATGGTACAAATGCTTAAGAAACTTGTACCACCGAAGTTCGACAAAGTTTTCACGGATAGAATTGTTCCCTGTGGTGTAACAACGAAATTCGAGTGCATCGTTCACGGGACTCCAACTCCAAAGGTAAAAAACATTCTTTGCTCGTAAATTTACTTGCAGAACGTTTGAAGAAACGTTTCAAATTTAATTACTCGAGAGAGGCTCATAAATGAAATGGAGCAAAATAAGCAGTTTGGCTCTCGTTTCGAAGATCAGAGACTCGGAACTTTGTCAACGTAACCAGAATTTGGTGGGCGATGCCAAAAAAGAAGACTCGGAATACCGAGGATCTTCAACGTTGCGTTCCCTTATCCCACATATTTCTATTAGATTCGATCCTCTCGTTTTATATCGACGGTAAATCCGGAGTTGTCTTGTCAACGTTGAGAGCGTCAGTGTGGTTGGTTGGTTTGAACGAAACATATGTGGCTGATCGTGTTAATTATTTTGCTCATAGCCGTAAGTTTCCTTCGATCTTGTGTATCCCTCCCTCCCTTTAGAGACAAATTTACGAGAGTATTTCGTGTATCGTCGTTTCGTAACTGAGCAGCTATAAATTTTGGCGATTTTCGTTGAGAGTTCTTTGGCTTGGGAATGCAACGAGTTTGCGCTTTTAAATTGTGAAACATCGATCACTGACGCGTGGAGTTATCGACTGTAGTACTATTTCTTCGCTTTTTTTTTTCTTTACGAAGAGTATCCAATAAATTAACCATTCTGAGAGTTCAACCAGACATTAAATATTCTGGCAGCCCTCTCCTACAGCTCCTTGGGACGAGTAGTGAGAAAACGATACAACGACAGATTAGTTTATAAAGAATCGTCGAAGGTGCAAGGGAAGGGGAAGGAGTAAGGTAGAAAAATATTTGTATGTATCTTGCTTTGGTTTTTGCTTCGTTGCAAAAGTTATAAGAGTGGGGGAGAATGATGGACGGGCAACGAAGCGAAAAATATAATTAGCGAGAATGGAACGCACGATGCTCGATATATTAAACTTGACTGGCTATAATTAATGACCGATACTCACACGTCGGGACCAGCGATGAGGGTCGCAAAGGTCGATTGACGGATAAGCCTCAGACCGGTGACACGATTTCGTGACAGGGGCGATCTTTTTGACCATGGATTATAAACTATGCGATCGTTCGAGCGTAACTTTGATGGTCTTGCCAAAATCATTCACGCAGGTCGTTCGAACCCTGGGAACAATGCGGGAAATATCGTTCGAAAATCTTTGATAGAACGTACAATTGAGTAAAAAAAAGTTCCAATTGCGTAATTAAATTCGTCAGCATGCGTAATTTAACTCTGAAAAATAGACTTGATTTTGACATGTGCCCGCATTTTGAAAGATTTCTTTTTTCGCTAAAGAAAAAGGGTTTAACAAATCCCTTGTTATCTAATTCTACTTTTGTTTGATTTGAATTTTAGATACAATGGCTCTTCAACGAACGACCAATGCACGGCAAGGGATTTCTGTTATCGGTAAGTGGCGAGCATCAAGTGCTCACTGTACCGGAAGCTTCCCCAGAACATGCCGGTACGATTTCATGCGTCGCGGAAAATGCAGCTGGAAAATCTACGTGTACAGCTAAACTCGAAGTCGGTAAGTCCAACAGCGTGACGGGGAGATATTTTTATCGATAAATGATATTCTTTGAGTGGATTGAAACATCATCCGCTGAGAGAATGAATTATTTCGTTGAATCGAAACAATCTAAGTGTGGGTGAGCCTTTTCAACGAGACGATAATTAAATATTAGAAATAAGGGACTTGATACTCGATGTTTTCTTCTCTGTCTACGACGAAAGTAGGTTGAGTTTGTTCGCGCTCGGCTAAAATAACGAGGGCGACGACGAAGACTGTAGGCAACGGTGCCACGTCAAGTTATTAATATACTTTAACTTCCGACCCAAACTTCATTCACTCCAGGGTCGACTAATGCAATGTGAATTACAAATTTCCGACTGTGTATCTCTCAACCATAAATACTAATTTCGACAATTTTTCCGAATTGTCAAAAAAGCCAATTATGAATATTGACGTATTAATACGTGCTCGGCTAGCAATCGTTAAAAAACTGACGCAGTCACGTATTTAAAAACTCTCGTGACTCCCGAACCAAACACGAATTTCTTCTCTCTCTTTCTTGCAACTTTGTTTTTTCTTCCTCTCCTTTTTCTCAACTTGTTTCATCGTCAAATAGTTACGACCAGAAGAAATCTAATATTAGAGCACGAACTAATGAATCTTGCAATGTTTTCATGCTTATTTTTTTCTCAGGTTTCTTTTTTGTTTTCCATATTCCCGAAACTTTGAGTTAAATATTTTATGTTCGTACTAGTGTTGCAGAGAGCTCGGGGCGGGAGGGAATGAAGAAATATCACGAGAAAATATGGGACGTTCTTAACGGATGAAAGACTCGAGAGGGTCTTTCAGGCTTTTTGGAATTCTTGTTGTTTTTATGAATACTCAGAGAAATGGAGCATTCCAACACGCGCTCCGGTTTCGATCGAGTTTATTTACGTTTCCCACTTTGTGCGATTTAGAATTTTCGGCCTACACAACAGCCGAGATGCTGTAAGTTGTGTTCTGTGCATTTGCAATTAGAATTTTTAACTACGTTTCATTTTCTTTTTCAAACCAGGTTTTAACTTTTTATTTTTTTGGGGCAATCTGAGTTTGCTTATGTTTTTGGGAATCGCAAGTGATTATTGATGCAGATTTTCTACGTCTGTGGGTCAATTAAATGAAGGAGAATGAGCGAAGGAGAGAGAGAGAGAGAGAGAGAGAGAGAGAGACGTAGAGTTGCAAGCTAGTCATTCCGTGAGAGATGAACCCGGCCCACCGAACAGAGAATTCGCGTTATTTTCGTCGGCACGAATAGCCCGACACTCATCGCCCGAAAGTTCCACGTTAGCCACGAGAAGTAAAAGCTTATCGAGGTGGGACGCCGCATCGAGTTTTCCGTGTCGTACCTCCGTCGCAAGTTGAGAAGCTACCGGGAACTGGGTAGAGCAAGAAAGAAAGAGCGAAAGAGAGAGAGAGAGAGAGAGAGAGAGAGAGGGAGTGAGTGAGAAACGGGGAGGAAAACGAAAGAGTGAAAAGAGAATATTGGCGGAGGAGAAAGGAAGGTGGTCTCTCGCTTTGGCAACGCTCTTTCGCAGAGTCAACCGGTCGGTTCGACGATCCCGACGTCGTTTTCCACGCTTACGTGTGATTTTTTCGGGCCTCAATTTTTTCGATAATTCAAATAACATTTAAATCGCGAACGAAATTTTCAATCGACAAGTTTACCATCGTACCAGGGAAAGAAATTACTGATGGATAAATGGTCGATGGGTTCCGTTTAAAAAGTGCAATTGTGAAGCCGGAAAAGAAAGTGGCAGAGCTCGACGAAAAGAAAGAGAGGTCGGTGTTTTCGGATGACGTATCAATAATTCATTCATTATGGATTTGAAAAAAAAAGAATCGAGTTTTCAAGTGCTACTTTTTTAACGAGTTGTCGCCACTAATACTGGTATATCATTTTCGGGGGTTCTCGTATGACTGTAAGAGCGAGAAGTGACCAGGAAGAAGATGGACAGCTGCTTCTAATTTTGTATAGGATCACTAGGTTCTCTACGTGCACCTTTCGGTGGCTCTTAACTTTGTGTGTATGTGTGTGTGCGCGCGTGTATGTATGTCTGTGTGTTGACCCGAAATAGAGAGTTCTCTTTCCCCCAGATCTTGGCTAACGATTCGGCAGTTCTTTTATCCCTGTTCGATAATTGCTCGGAAGAAGAGATTTATATAAGTTTGAAATACTCTAAAATGAATTCACACCCTCGATGGAACGATCTCATCCCCGTAACTATTGATTAAGCGAGTATTATTCTCAATCCAGCCATTTGGCAAATTCCAAACGTTTTCTTCCAACGAGTGTTGGTCTCACGTTCTACGGAGCCAGTAAGCTTGAATTTCTTCGTATCCAAATAACACTCTTCGTGCTCTTTAGAGGATACCTCGATTTATCTGGATTTATTTTCACGATGTGCACGCATATATGCGTACATGTGTTTTTGGTGCGAGTCCAAAATCCCACACGTCCAGTGAATCACGTAGGTTGCAAGAATTGATACATTGCGGTTTCCCATCCTGGAGCACGGTCCAAGCAGAAGATATTTTATTGGCGAATGAATAATCAAAACTTTCGACCCTCCGGTAGAGATAAATATTGTTTTGTTTTAATGCAAATCGAAAATTGCAGTCTTTTTATTCGTAGCACAAAAAACAGCAAGTGGCTCGACCTTCTAATTGCTGAATTCCGTTTTATTTATTTTCAAAAACTCTTGATTTCGGTTCTGATATCTTGAACCATAATTTTGTTGAGCTCGTTAGGGCTCTCGCCGAATCTTGAGCTCGAACGTGTATTTCGTAGTGACAATTTCATTGCACCATCCACTGAATTCCATTCATCAGGTGCTCTTCGTTGCGGTTCGATTAATCGGGCCACCTATAAATAGTGCAATGATTCAAGGAAAACGTTTATATATTAGATCTTCGTTTAAGCATCGAGTACGATAATTCGATGATTTCGACAGGTTTGTGCCGAGCAGTACTCAATGAGTCAACGGAGCTTTTATAGTCCCGAACAAATTGGACTCGTATCACAAGCATAATTTTACGGGAAGCTCATTTTTTTACAGCAGTTTTGATAGGATTGTCACTAAGAAATTCCTTAAAATGTACCACCAATTTTGTTAACCTTTAAAAAATTCTTTTTACTGGAAAATAATTAGGAATGTGATAATCTTCGAGCAGAGATTAATCATTGATATAATTAGAGATAATAAAAAAAGGTAATGCATTCATCGATGCGTGACTATGAACACAAACAAAATAACAGTTACAGAATGAGAATGGGGGAGAAGAATTAGTTAGAAGAGATTGATGATGCTGTGCCAAGAGTGATTATTGCCACAATCTATTGATAACCCGATTAATCATATTATGTATAGGTGTAGGAGAAACGATCGAGGGAGGTGAGGAGAAAGAGGCCGGTGAATTGGTGATCATCGAAAGCGAAATGAATCCGTCGAGCAGTAGCGACAGATACTTCACCACGGAGAGAAAGACCGTGGGTGAAGGGGACATCCCGGCGGGTGGTCAAGTTTTAACGAAAATGTCGTCCTCGATGACACAATCGTCATCGAGTCATTCGTCATGCGTAAAGGAATACAAATCGTCGACTTCCAGCTTTGTCGAGGCTGGAAGAGTCCCAGCTCCGGGGAACGTCGTATCTAAAACTACGATTGAGAGCAGCGAATTTTTGTCTCAGGCAAATGGTGCACCACCGGTTGTACAGGTGAAATTTTCAAACCAGTGAATCAACGATTCCTCGGATTATTCGTTTTTTTACGCAAGTGTATCGGAGAACCGAAAACTAATTGATTTTTGGGTGAATCAAATATTCGTACAGAGCCACAAGGTCGAGGAGTTTGAACGAATTATCCAGGACATACCGGGCCAAATGAGACAAGAAAAAACTGTGGTCATTACCGAGGGACGTGGCAAAGTACAAAAACCTACGAGAAAAACAACAGCACCGAGATTCGTGTCGCCTGTTACGGGGATGATCATTGATCAGGGCAGTGACGTCGTTCTCGAGGGAGTTATCGATGGTGAGCAATGATTTTCGTCCTTAAAAAGAAAGATTAGAAATTATAATAAATATAATGAATAGATAGAAACAATGGCACGAGTCAATTACATATTGTTGGCATGTTTCTCGTGGTCATTCATCCCACGGTGCATAGATAGAACTTTAGTGCCTCACCGGCAGTGTGAAATAATCAAGACAGCAGATATTTTGTATCTGCGACATGCTGCCAAATAATACATCATCGCTCTCGTAATTTTGGCAAGATATGAGATAGCGAAAAAGAAATAAATTTGATAAGCTTAATAATCCGGTCTTAGGCTTTCCACAACCGAGCGTAAGCTGGTCTAAGAATGGTCAACAATTGAAGGAAAACGTCCAAACAACTTACGCCCACAATCATGTCAGGCTGGAATTGAAAAATGTAAACGTCAAGGACGCCGGTCGTTATACGTGCACGGCTATAAACGAGGCTGGCAATGCGAGTAGCACGGCCGATCTCGTTGTTAAAAGTGCGTTGAATCAAAATAGAACTATTTACAGCTTTTCAACGATTTTTTTTTTTTTTCACGAGAATTTTATCGCTTTTCCAGAGACGATATTCCCGCCGGTGTTTGGCAAAAGACTGCAGGCTCAGGTAGTAAAAAGAGGCGAAAGAGTTGTGATGGAGGTCGAGATAACGGGAAATCCCGAGCCGACAGTCACTTGGTACAAGGACGATGTACCAGTTCGAGAAAGACCACCGGAAGTTAGAATTCGACAGCTGGGAAATTGTTACATTCTCGTTATTGAAAAAGGTAATTTTTTTCATTTTCAGCCACATCAATGGTAGGTAAAAAATGGTTTAACACGATTTCTTTCCAATAGCCGAAAAGGAACACGCTGGCAAATACATGGTGAACGCGACGAATGCTGGTGGCGAAGCTCAAAGCATCGCTGATTTTGCCGTTTTCGAGCCAACACCCGACACCATGGTTGAAGTGCACAAGACCATCGTCTACGAGAATGTTCATGACAAAAATATTGTACAGGTGAGCTCATGAGCGGAATAGCGATATAATGATTGATATGAATTTTAGGGTAAATGTTCGGATAATAGTTTCGAATTTACAGTTGTATATTTTTCCTTATTTTTCAATTACTTCAAATATATATTTAAAAGTGGAGTTATTTTCAAAGTTTCGATGTAGCAAAATCGTTCATAGTATTGAGACATGTATTATTCGGAAAAAAAATGGAAAATATAAATGTTAATTGTTAAAATCATAAAAACCGAATAGCCCGATGGAAAGAAGAGCGAGATACCGTCGGCAAATTTGACGACGGAGCACATTGCAACGACGATGATTCAACCGAGCTCAACACTGAAAACCATAGCTCCGGCACATTCGACCGGTACAGATTCCATAAGAACGATACAATTGATAGAGAATAAAGTTGATGGTGGTGGTGGTAATGCTCATGTAGTTGAAAAAGCTTCGCGTTCCGAGTATATATCATCGACGACGGAATCGCACCAGACGGAAACTAAATCGGAGCAAAAGTTCCACATGAAGTTGCAGCACAAATCAGCGCCTTTGTTCGACGAGGAAGATGGTGATAAGGCGGACGCTGGTCCGCGGATAAAAATGACGACAACGACGAAAACGAGCACCCAAGAAACGAAGGTCGGTGACGAGCCGGCATCAACGAAAACTTGCGATTTTATCGAAACGAAGAGAACCGAATTGCCGAATAAAAATAATGTTGAGGCCACGATGACGCAAGAGGAAAACGAGAACGTCGAGACTTCGACGATCGCGAAGAAAGACGCGCTCAATTTCTTCGAGTCAATGTCAAAGGACAGCGAGTCAACCCCACGTGGACCAAAAGCAATGATCAAACTGACGCAGGATACGGAAGATGGAAATTACGATGTCAAGGTTGACAAGCTTACGAAAAATTACGAGCGCACTACGAAATTCGAGGAAAATTATCGACCGGAGCGTCCGACCGTGGAAACGTCCAAACGAGCTTCCCAAGACGTTTTCAAAAAATTAGAAAAAGGTGGAATGACTTCGAGGGGTTTGGATAACACGATGATTGATTTTCCCTATGAGGATTACAAGCTTCCACCGTTGGAAATGAAGCGCACGATATTGGAGGACACAACAGCCTCGGGATCGCCGATTCACGGTACTCTAACCATCTCAAAACTGCAAGCGCAATCCGAAAGTGCTGAAGCCATGTTGACAGGTTTTAATCTTGTGCCAGAACCACCGCCTGAAATCGGCTATATGCCGAAACCGGAAGAGGACGTGGCGAAGAAACGTCCCGATGGTGTTTCCGTCAAAGCTAAACAGTTGCAAGAATCTCACAAAAATTTGGGCTTCGTCGATGCACCAATCGGTGGAGTCAAAATATTTCCTAGTTCACCACCAAAACCGACGGTTTGTCCGATGCCGAGTAAAGAACCACCGAGGCCAAAACCCACCTCGATTCCTCCACCTTTCGAGCTGGATTCAGGAAGTGACGCTTACGAGTGTAGACGCGAAGTTTGCGAAGAGGTTTGCGTTAAGAAAGACGCTCGCCAGGGAAAGAAAATTGAGGACACAAAGACAACGTCGCAGTCTTATGGTCCGGCGCCGTCAGTGTCAGCACCCAGTGCAAGACCAACAGAAAATGTGACAGAAAAATGGTGGTCATCTACGTCCGATCTGGAAACACGTTCTCACGTATCGACAGATCTTTCCGAGTATAGATGTCAATCGGCGGCGTCATCGAATCAGATTGACGGTCGTCCAACATCGCCGAAACCTTCGGCGGATGGAATAGCGATGGAAAAATCATGGGCGAAAAAAGCGAGCTCCGACTCGGGCCGGAAATCATGGCCACCGACTCAACAAGGAGATAAGGAGACGACGAAGGTATACAGCAAAAGGGAAGAATGGCAAGAGCCTGAGTTGGCTTATAAAACATCGTCGAAGGAGAGTCGTCAAGAGATCGAGGAATCTCCTGGCGGAGGATCGAAGAAAACGAGTGTACAATCGGAATCGACGTTGGAAACGCGATCCTGGTCATCCAAAGAGAATCGTACGGAGGAAAAGATTATTGAAAAGCCACCTTCACCACCAGCACCAAAACCCGTGATAATGTACAACGCTGAAACGATCAAGGTCGACCACACGGTCAATACAATGGAGGAAAAGTCACTCATGGAGAAGTACCAGAGCGAGTGTGACGTGCATCGCATGGAGACGACGGAGAAAATGGTTTACGAAGAGCTAAGAGCGCCGGGTTTGGTAAAGAGTGCAGCTCCACCACCGAAAGCTCCGGTGGTTCAACTATACCATCAGTCTACCGAAGCGGCTGCTCCTCCCGAGGAGATGAAAACTTATGCAAAGGATTCTTGTATATTCAAAGGAACTATGGCGACGGCGCCTAAACGCCCGGGTGCACAAATGTATCATACGCAAATTAGCCAAGAGATCATTCTCGAACCTGGTCCACCTCCGGAAATGGGTTACGTTCCTCCGCCGCCAATGGCGCATGAAAAAAAACTCGAAAAATTCGAGAGGACGACGGAGACGTCGAGAATGATGTCCCAGCCGCAGCAATCGTGCTGCATGAAAAAGAGGGAGGAATTTATCGCAACAGCTCCGCCGATTCCACCGAAAGATGCGAGAATAACCCCACCCCCATTACCAGCGAAGAACGTGACCGAGAGCTTTCAATGTTATCAGTCGTGCCAGACACGCGGTGGAAGCGGAGCATCAACGACCCCAACGAAATTCGTCAAGGGGACATTCGTGGAGAGCGACTATGAGTCGGATTTTGAGTGTCGCTCGAAATGGCGCCCGTACGAGAGCGACAACGAGGAGCCGCGTTATCGTAGGGTTCAGCCACCGACACCTAGACAATCGAGCAGGCCGAAATCAACCGAACCGGAACCTTTGCCACCTTCGAGTTTCGAAGTACCGCCGCCTGAACTGACCGGCCCACCACGACCAACTGTCACCAGAGATTTTATAGAGGAATCGAATCGCGCGGCTCCATCCGCAACGAAAAAAACGACCTCGTCGATGATGTCGCGTCACGAGAGAAACGTCAAGCAACAACAACAGAGCAGCTATCAAACTTCATCGCAAACTTATTCACAAAGTGAACACCAAGCCATGCCAAAACCAGGCTCACCACCGGTTTACATTCAAACAACGAGAACTACTACTCTTGCCCCACGATCACCAACTGCCAAAACCGGCAAACCCGAGTCTCCGAAATTTAAGACGAGAACCTTTCAACAAGAGAGCGGTTACATGGCCGACACTGATGAGCCTCTCCAGCAACGAGGGGCCAGTTTCACTCAAAGAACTTTCGGCAAGGACGGCTCGACCACCTCCTCCACCTCACACTCGGAATCACGAACTGCCTTTTCCGAATCACGCTCCTCACAGTTTGTCGAGAGTCAAACCTTCACCAGCTCGAACCAACGAAAAGATATCTCACAGAGCTCCTTCTCGGCATCGAATCAGCATCAAAATGCCCCTAAATGTCAGAACCAACGATACTCTTACTGTGAACAATCTTATGGAACTGCCAACACACCCGGGGCAACCACTTGTCCTGTTCGGTCCAAGCCTAGTCCGAAGGTTCGAGAGATTCAACGATTTAGTATCTGCTCGTTTGCATCCCCCGTTATGAGTTTTTTTCAGCTTGGTTGATATTGGCGTTTATGTCTGTTACGTTTTTGTTGAATCTCGTTTCTCGAGAAATTAATTACACCAATTACACCGGGTTTCAAATTGTCATTTTTTTTCTACTGCAAGGCATGAAACCAACATTTTCCGATGCATTATAAGCTGTTGAATTCAAATCCGCTGGAAAAACAATTTGATTAGATCAAGTCCATTAATACAGTTGTTATTGTCAGCACTGCTGTTGTAAATTGGTTGTCAGCCTTGTTATCGTTTGCTTATTTTATGACAAATAATAAGTTAGCAACTGAGTATTGACTCAACTTTGGATCCAGTTAAACATTCGTACTATCGTTTTTTTTTTTTTTGAAATTTAAAACAGAAACTAAATCCGAAAAAAACATTTAATTCAAACGAGGTAGTTAGTGAACAACCATAAATAATGCAGTGCATTTTATCAAAAAACGTTGATGTGCGTGGTTTTTAATTAAGTCTATTGTTCAAGGATTTTTGAAAAACGAGAAAAGTGCCAACTGCGAGCAAAACATACAAGAAATTCTTTAAAATTATAACGGACCAGGTGCATGTAGGTAAAACCTCATTTTTTTTGTATTCTCACCTTGATTTCTTCCCGGATATCTCAAGTGCTTAGGTGCTGAGCAAGGAGAACATTTTTTTAAAGA
>JABSMR010009428.1:0-11772 GCA_018902295.1 Dusona sp. PSUC_FEM 10030013 | reverse complement strand
TTTTCTACTTCTAAATGTAATATGTGGTATGGCACATGATGTGAAAAATCTTCTGAATATTAAAAAATCATAACTATTCATGTGACATACATATGAGCGTATCTGATTGATCCGAAGTGAATTGCAATAAAAAATATGAACATATAGGTAATGAAAAAAAAAAAATGTATTCGATACCTGCATACTTCGAGAGACCCCTTTTCATGTTGGTGATCCGTTAAAGCAGTGTAAGTATGATGATCTGCTGATAAGCAGGTAATGAAATTACATGCTGAATTGTAGCGTTCCTAATAGAACCACAATACAACCGTAAAAGTGGCTCTTATCGGTAACATCCAAGACGAATTAGTACATGACCTGACAAGAGAAAAGGCCATTTAGCTGTAAATCTTATAAGTAAGACCACGTTTAAAGATAAGGGAATCAGGAAATATAAATTGAACAAAAGCTAGTAAGCGAGGCTCTCAATAACGATGAGCCTCCTAATTCGAATCAGTCAATACTTCCTGCTGCCGTTACTGGCCCTCGTAAGTAAATCGTTGCTTTCAATAAAATTTCGTTAACTCTCATCGTTACATTTTTACCCTAATCATATTATGAACTCTCATTGTAAAACCAAATTGATCAGTGAATTATATATTTCCAAATTTACAACAGTAACTTCAAGAATTTCAATTAGATTACATTTATTTGTAATTTTAATATTTCTTGATTCGAGCATTTTTCCTTAGCGACTGTCTTCCCCCTCGATACTTAAATGCCCTTCGACTCTGTAACACCAAAGATGTCTGGAAAAAGATTTCTTTTCCCATTTTCAACAGTAGCTTTTCACACGAGGAAGCTTTTTTGACAATTTATCTTTCACCACCTACCATTCGTGTACGGCATCTCCTTTTTCTCGCTCCTTTTTCTCGTGGGCCGACTTCATGCTTTTTTCGCTATTTTATCGCTCCCTCGGATATTTTCTTCTTTCGTACCTTTTGTGCACGAAGCAATGTCTCGTACTTGTCATTTTTGTCGCTTCAACTCCTTGCAGCGAAGCGTGCTTCCACGATATTGGTCGTAGATTGAAAAAAGATGGAACAAAATAAATACTAAAAGCTCTCGTTTCAATGGCATTTAGAACGGGTCAATCGGTGGCGAGATGACACGATCAACTTACACAACATCGAGTCCACTTGAATCGGGTCAATTGGATGAGTGGCGAATTGTCAACAACACTGATGGAAACAGGACTTATGGGATAGAAAACGTCATGAAATCAGAAATATATTCGTTTTCAACCATTCAAACATTGATCCGGGAAAACTCAAAGCAGGCAAAAATTTTCGACAAGGATCTTAATATAACAACGGAAAATCCGCTACATAAATCTCGAAAACACGATAATGTTACTCATGACAAGTTTCTTGGTGCAGGAATTGATAGTGACTCAAAGCTTTTACAAAAAAACCAACCTCTTGAACAGGAGATAGCAGTAAGATTGGATATAAGTAACATAGGAGACAGAACGATTGATAATAATGATCGATCGATGTCATTGGAAGCGACAACGATGCAAGCTATGAGTACATTCACAGTTACGGAATCCTTAGGTGGACCTGATCCTTCAATAGTGCCGACAGCCAATTCAAGTTTAATATCTTTAGGAACACGATCTCGTCAAGAACTTCGAATAGTTCCTCCACAAGTTGGCCCTTCCACTGCCGAAATGCCAAGCTATCATGAAGACAATAGGCTGAAATCTAGGGAAAAAGCACTTACTAAGTTATCGACTACTGGGAATACATCAATTCCAAAAGTAACTCAAAAGAAAATAATCATAGGAAACGGCACGACCAGTCTTGGAATTAATAGACAATGGAAAAATAAAAACGACAGCGGTACCGTTGCTTTGGCAATGGGGAATTCTGCTTGGCTGGATGCTCACAGTACGTTGAAGAAGATTGAAAACGAATTTAAGAAGCCGAATAGGAAATGGAATAACGTACAAGCAACTAACCCTGAACAACTGGAAGAATCCCGGGAAATCATTGCAAGCCGAGTAGCAGGAGGTAAAAGGCACTTGACGAAGAGAATTGAGGGAAAAGAAGAAAAAGAAAAAGATCGAGAACTGAATGATCGAGTCAAGAAATATAGTACAGAATCTCATAATTGTGTTAATTCCAGTAAGCTTGCAGGAGACGTGGTACTCGCTAAATCAGATTTACTGAAAATGTTAAAAGATATCATAGCTGTTGGGGCTGCACGACAGAATGCTGATCAGAAATTGTTGCTTGAGATTAGCAGAACCGCTAAAAGATTTAACAAACTAAATTCTGGAGACGAAATGCTCGCTCGACAAGGCCTTCACGCCTTAAATCGTTTGTGGCAAACTCCTCTAGAAGGCCCGGTTCCACCAATTTTGCAAGGGACACCAACTAAGTCAGATTCAGCATTTTTGAATTACTTGTTGAAATTTAAGCCCAAAATCCCTGAACCATACCAGCTTTTCCAAAACAAACCAAAACTCGTTCGGAAAATATTAAAAGATGTGTTCGGAAAAAATGTGCGTTCATACTTTCGTTTCCCAATCAGCAACGGAGTTTCTTCTCCTATAAGAAATCGAGAAAATCTCCCTGCACCGAAATCATATAAAATGTGCCATGTTGTAGTGATCATGCCCAAACAAATTTGCAGAAAAATTCGAAGACTGTGTATGGAAAGCGAACGGAGCAGTCATTTGATTTGTGCACTTGGTCAAATTCTGTGTAGTAGGTCTCATAGAATTCAATTAATTTGTGAAAATCGTCCTACTTCGATACAGGAATTTAGGGCATCTTATAGTGGCCAAGAATCATTTCCACCGGGTAAAGTTTGCTCCGTGATCGAAGGGCAAGAGGATACGTTAGCGTGCATAGACCCGCCGGGCATCGAGGAAGTTGGAGAACTTTATGAAAACGAATCACAGGTGGAATGGAGTAAGGGTGTAGAGGCCGAGCCTTCGAATTCACCCGAGGCCATGGAACCTTACGTTGTCCCTGCCGCCCTAAACTTCATGTCCTCTTATTCAAAGGAAGTTCCCGTTGGACGAAGTTACCCAGGCCGAACATCGGAAGTGGCAAAGGAAGTTCTGATCGAGGCGATACGTCAGTTGATAAGGAACAACAAACATGAGACGTCCGAGAAAACGACAGTTCTTCCCAACGTCAGCATCAGGAAAATGCCGGTGGCTTCTAGGAGTTTGGACAGAGGCAGACCAAGTATTTTCGTAACTGATAACATCTTGGAAACTCCGGGCACCGAACAAAATGCCATGAGTGTCAAAGGAATCTACATGAACAAGGGCGGCATTCCTCAGCAAGATAAAACGGTCAATAAAAATGTAACAGCACCAAGCATTCTCAAGGCCACTATGATGGATTATTTGATAAATCACATTAACAAAGGTCCAGTAAGTCTGAGTAATCAGTCAAGTGAGCCGTACAGATTACTGGTCAATGGAACCGATGACCAGAAGGCTAACCCCGAACGTTACAAAAATATGAACAATCATAATTTATATACGAATGGGAACATTCCATTTCTGAAACCCAAACAAACTAGCGTGACTATGAAAAATACTATAGCATCTGAACCAAAAAGGCCACTTCTGTCTTCACCGGGAACACAGTTTAAACCTGTTGACCCCCAACCTGTTGCAGTCGCTATCGACACTCTACTGTCACCAGAAACAACAACTAGGGCAACAGTTAGGAATAGTGATTATCCATTTGCAACAAGGCCAAACACTATCTTGAATTCTGCGTTGAACTCTGATGTCCACCGACCCGAACATTCCAATGGAATTATACGGAAAATTATGCAGCAGTCGTTGCCTATGTTGTTCAACGCGAAGATCAATCCTAATAGGAAGAGTGGGATCATCAGTGAAAATCCAAAAGTAAATCTTAAACATAAGTACAGTACAAGTTTAAGTACGCTATTCAATCAGAAAGATCCTTCTAATTTCAAAGTCAACCCTATGCATAGAAATCCTATTGGGCTCTTAAATAGCTTTCCTATAATTCCAGCGCTTCAGCGTCCTGCAATACCAACCACTAGCTATATTATTGCAAACGAAGAGAGATACGCTAATACCAAAATTAATCAAAATACAAACGTCAGCCCAAGCCACAACGCCAATTTCAATCACGGCATAGCAGGGGCTCAAATCGCGAAGGACGAGGTAATGAGAAAGGCATTGCCCACAATAGTGCAGGAACGCACCCGATCGATTCCTTTCAACAAAGATGCAGAAACTGCCATGAGCATCAACGGGAATTCAAGCCGCAATAATGCGAATCATTTGCATAACAAGAATCGTGATACGCCTTTAATCAACGATAAAAAAAAATCATATCAGGCTGTACCAGAGTCGAAGAAGCAGACCCTCAAATCACCCGTTATAAATTTAAAGTCCCGAATTCATAATGCTGCTACAAGTCTGAACTCTATCATGAATCCACTTTTGCACCTGAAACCTCTTTTTGCTGTAAGTCAAAGTCCAAACGTTGTTCAAAAAGGTGACGTGCTTGGAAGCATTGGTCTTCCCAGCGCAAGTCTCAAGCCTAATAATAATTTGAATGTGGGCTTAAGCAAAAATATGGATATAAATACACTATCGGATCAAAATATTGTTCCCAATTTAGATAACGTTTTGGGATTTTCTGTCATCCGGACAACGGAAATAATTCCTAATTCTGATCTCAATAATAATGACAATATCAAAGTGAAATACGATATTAATCATTATCCTTATATGAACGTGAATACGGATGATGATAAAGTTCCAATCGGAGAAAATATTCAATCAATTAAAATAAGACGTACTAGTACAGACGCAGAACCTTTGACATCGGGGAATGATGATCACTTTTCTAAAATTAATATACCTTTCAAAGCTAAGCCACATTGGAATGCGAGTCCAAGAACTGAGCATTTAGGATCTCAAATTGCCAGTTTGAACCCCGATGACACTTCAGCATGGACTCACCATCAATTGTCGAACGGCATCCTCCGTCATCATGATAGTTCTACTACAAATGAAGGTATGAATGGACTTGTCAAATCGAAGTCCATTTCAGACACGCTTCCAACAGGATTACATCTAGTATCTGAAATTAGCAAACCTAACCATATTGGTTATTCGGCATCGACTATCAACAAAATGTTCAATCCTGGCATGAATTACAATCAACAAAATAACTATAAATTGAATAAATTGGTAAACGGTGAAGAAGAATCAAAGCCAAGTTTGGGATCTCTCATAACAGGAGGTATAAAACTGGTCGAAGATCTCGCGAAGCCAGCTATAACCGCGATCATTGGACAAAAGCCTTCAAATTCGTTAAATCCAGCAGATGGTATTGAAATGCCTAAGCCAATCATCGACCGCGACATCATGATATCCGCATTGAATTCCAATAAGGGTATTGCTGGCTTTCGTCCCAGTAGGAAAGCGAGCTTCATACAGGAATCAGTTAAAGCATTGAATCAAGGTTTAAATCTGCCAGCAGTGCAGTCAGTTGGAACATTAGGGGTTGGACGTGCGACAAACGGCAAAACGAGTGGCATGCGAAACATTCTTCGGCGACACGAAAGCATAAACACTAACTACAGCTCCAATCTAAACTACAATACCGATTCAAACAAGAATTCCAACTCGAGTCATAATACGCAAGGGGAGACGACAAAAATTGCTTCCTCTGGCCAGACAGCATCGTATGACATCGGTGGATCGTTAGACAATAACGTGAAACACACGAGGGGGCGGTTCGAGTTGTGGTTTAGCGGTGGAGGCGGCAGCAACGACGATTGGACCGGAACGCGGAATAACAAGAACTTCAAGACTTTCGGGTAACAACGGTTGCAACGACCCTGAAATGGAACCACGAAAAACTTAACTGCGATACTAATCCCTGAATAAATCGGAACAGCAAAAAAAAAGCCAATTGGTGTAAAAAACTGGGGTTTTTGAAAAAGTTTCGTCTACTTTGAATAAAGTGGTAAAAACTGGTCTCTATTCTTTTGTCATTCGTTGTTTACGAAATTGGATCATTTCCTGCTTTCCTTCTGTACAGTTTCAGTTTGTTTCCGTGATTTTCTTACAGTAGAGCCGTTCTGTGAAGCAAGCGCTCCGAACCCTAAAAAACCAAGCAGAATTTGTTCTTCTTCCTGCGAGTATATTTAAAACAAAGCCCACATTTGAAATCGTTAAGATTATATTAATGAAAAATAAATAGGCAAATCTTACTTTTTCATCCGTCTATGATAAATCTTGTTTTAAAAAAAGATTAGAGGCCCAACTGAAAAATTTAATAAGAACAAAATTCATCTTCATGTACAGTTATGTAAATATTTTTCGGAAAAAATTCCATTAATGACATTTTAACATCCTTTCCCCCTTTGGTACTTGTTTTTCCATTTATTTTATTCTTCAGACTAGTAGTGGTTACAACAAGATAGCCCATGAACTATATCGCAAACATAATGCTAATTTTGGTCGCTGCGCCACTGGTTCAGGCGGGCAAAAGGAGAGGATGACGTTAATTTATGAAATGAAAGCGGGAACTTGCCTCGTTCCACTCACTAATCATAATCTGCGCTCCTAGAGGCCATAACGAGTGTCTTAATCTATTATCGTTGCTTAATGACATCTTACGTTCGTGCTGGGTGATGTATCGCCGAGATTCACGATAGAACTAGTTGCATGGGAACGGGTGTCTCATTACCCGTCGATTCGTTGCGATCTCATTCCCTACATCTTGAATTTATTGAACATGATATCGTTATCGCCTTTTGATCGAAGGAGTGGTTTGATCAATTTATTCCATTCACATTCCACAAAATATGATGAGCTTTTTTTTTGTTGAGGTTCATTTTTCTCATCGGAGACTGAAATAACTTTCATACCAAAAATGACAGACTTTGGTAAATATATTTCATATCGGAACTGATAGAATACTATCTTTAGAGAAACGACAAAATTTTACGTGCTAATGAAAATTGTCAATTATAATTGAAATTAATGGATTTCCTTCTTTTCATCATTCTTGCTAATTTAATTCTCTGTCGCCCGAGGTTTTGACCTATTTTTCAAACTATGCTTATCTTATATCAACCTTAAGGAAGAGTTCGTAAGGCTCGAAGAAAGATTGTTTATTGTTTAGCACGATTTGTTCATCATGTGGATTTTTCGACAAAATATTGTCTCCTCTCCAAAGACTTTCCCTTCTAAGTGAAAAAAAATTTCAGGCATCTCTTTAGAATTTATATTATATAGACTTTCGAAAAGCTGGGGATGCTTTCAAGCTGAGCCACAAATCATGTTTTTATTCTTTCACCATTCCGCCTCTATTTTTGCACGACGCCTATAAATTTGAGATATTAGAGTTTTTGAAGACAAGAGCAGCATGAAAAGAGGTCTACTACGGTTACGTCACGTCGCTGAGAGGGTGCAAAAAAAAGTAGTAAAAAAAACGTTTGGAACAATCCAAGCTTGCGAAAATTATAGTGCAGTAGACACGGGCGTGAGGATATTGATTATGTTCTCATAATTTTTCTAATTTTAAACAGGTAGCTCTAGAATAAAATAACAGTAATGAGGTAGCCTATTGTTTTAAAATATCATAGAAAAGTTATAGGTATTCATTGTTACAGTGAACTCTAGCACACATAATTGTCAATTGACGTGGAATTCACATGAAGACTTCACATTATGTTCCCTATAGACTTTATGAAACAGGTAACAAAAATCATGACAGGAGATGGACGGTTTACCATCTGGGAAATTATGAGGAAGCTCATGTCGCTCTTCCATTCCCATGAGGCCCTTCTATAGGCTACAGGTAAATCCAAGATATTTGGAAAAGCAGAATTGAACGGTAGGTATACGTGAAAGATAAGCAACTTGAAAACAAAAGATATTCTCAAAAAAGGATACTAACAATGATATAGCCCAGGATTTTAGGTTTGAAATTCCCCATAGAATCTTGATTCAAAAAGTTAATAAAATACCAATGACTGTTAATTAATTATCGCAATAATTATTTAACAGTTATTATTTAATGGTTATTCGCGTAAACCGATTTAAGCACATGATCCCTGCAATGAGGAAATAATGAGAGCAGAATAATTAGGTTTTTTGTTTATACACTTTACAACCTGAATACCTGGAAGCCACTACCTGAATCATGGCAACTGTTGTTGTTGTATGTTCACACTTCTATAACGCTTTAACTTGGCCAGACTTCCCTGAAGAGGTCTAATAGGACAATAAGACGAACTTGCGCAGATTCACGACGAAAATTCGACCAGTAATGAAAGGATAACGATCAATTATGATCCAATACTATCATCATCATCATGCAGGTCAACTTATTGGCTCATCCCTAGAGATCCATGTGGAAGGCGTCTCAATAAGATTTATCGCAAGAGGCAAGGCAGACGTAAGGACACGTTCCGTAAAACAGCGCCAAAGGAAGAACTAGAAATGCTATTAGCCGAAGCTGAACACGCGCCAACCAACCCCAGAGACTCGGAAAGCTTGACACCCAATAACGTTTTTACTCGGAGCAACGTCTGGAGTTCCGACACCAGGAAACTTCATAGTGATAACGACCTGCGAACACTTTAGCTATACCGTACCTCTTAATGGGCGGAGGATTGGGATATCAGGGTTACTTTGAGCCCTGCGAAAAAAGATGTTCAATAGCCTCGGATTCTCCAGCTCGAAAGGACGAACTGTCATCGCGAATCTTTGGAGAGCTCTAATGGATTGTTTCTAGAAATCATGGACAAGAAATTGGCAGTCAGCCAAGCCACTTCTTTTGATCATTATTTTTTGTATTTATCTGTATCTTCTTGTTGAAGATCAACGATGTTGTTGGTAAATAAATTAGCTTCAATCATGACTCGACCGGCTGTAGTTAAAAATATCGAGCAAAACCCATATGAATGATGCAGGGACATCAATACGGATCAATACGAATCAAGACAAATCAAAACCAAATTTAAACTTGGTTCATTTATAAAAATGAACCAAGTTACTATAAAGTAAGCATCGCTATATCTTGAGAATGCCTGCCCATCTGGTTGGTCATACAATTTTTCCCAAGGCAGATGGACATATTTATCCAGCTTGAAGTTCTCTCCGGAAATCGTAAGCACGTAAAATATGAAGCCAAGCTGGTCGAGTTATCTGTAGAATGAAAGTATTTACGAGAACGTTGTTTGTATCGAAACAAGGGTAGAAAGCGGACGTGCTATAAGCATAGCAAACACAATAAAGGATGAAATGAAAAAAATAAATAGACATTAATAACAGAGAGAAAAATAATTGGAGAAAGGAAACAAAACAAGCCATTGCTTTTTTAACCTAACAACAAAAGTAAATGACTAGACTATTGTTGTAAAATGAACTTATAGGTAAGCAGAGAAAGCAAAAGAAAAATTGCTTGGAAAATTAAAGTGTTTCTCAGTTCAGAACGTATGTCTGAATTCTTATTTCCATAATTGAATTTCCGTTGTAATAAAATTTCAATATTCCTCGTTACACGAAAAATAAAGATTGTACTTCTCGCGAATTTGTAAAGAGTCAAAACATATAGTATACACTTTTTATATTCTCCGATATTGTTTCACTGCTTCCTTTATGATAATACGCTGGTTTCTGAACACTTAAAATTATAGTGGCAGATAAAGCAATAGACTGAGTCGTATCATTATTTTTGCCCAAGGAGGACAAGGTAGTGAAAAAATATTATGAGAAAGTAGCAGTTTTTTCTCTTCTGTCATGAAACTGTTCAGAATATTCTGTCATTTATACCAATTCATGAAAAGTCAAGGCACGTTCAAGCTGCTCTATTTTCCCCCGCTGATCACTCAGCTCAATTTGCCAAAAAAGAAAGGCATAAATGCTTGTACTGGCTGCAGCGTACTGGATAAATCATATAGCTCAGAGGGAGGCTAAACAAATCTTACAATTCAATTTAATATTTCACTAAGCATTCTCTGCAAAAAAAAAATTTATTTTCTTGTATTAAAAAGTTTTTGGATTGATTGAAGATTCTTTTTAAAACAAGTTTTTTATTACTTATTTCATGACTTTTTCTTTGGGGTTGAATGAGCAATTTGGATCCGCGGTTAACACATCTTCGTTCTGATGAATCTTCCTGAAAAAGAGCAAGAAGTTAGAACCTCACAACTCAGAAATTCGTGGAAGCAAAGTCAGCAGGCGCTTACCGCTTAAAACATTAAAGCTGACGTTTTCACTTGCAAAGATGCTTTACAATTTTGGCCTGAGCCGAAACGGAAGTAAGCGCTAGCCAGACGCCGCTGGTTTCCGTTTCTGGAGTGCATGAATAATTGCGTCATAAGAAACTCACGGAAATTCATCATTCTCAAGAATGAAAAAGGAAAAAGTTGTCGCTCGACCATGCTTTTTCGCTTTTCCGAAACTATTAAATCTCTGTCAGCCGTTCCGTCAGGTTATCATCAACGCAAAAGTCAAATTGAATTATCGAGCAAGCACATTGAAAGAGGTATAAATAAAAAATTGGATGCTTCACTAAATCTTGTTATTTTTTGACAGAGCTGAAAATCAAATTATTCTCGGCTACATAGAAATTTTAAAATTTCAACGTTCACTGAAAAATTTCAACAACTTTAAAAAATATTTCAAACCTCGTAATAGAAAATGATCACTGAAAATACAAATGATGGAGCTCATTTATTGTTATGAAGCTTTTACAAATAAGCACAACATAGCCTATCTCCTTTAATTTTCTCTGAGGGACGATGAACAGTTATCCTTTCTTCTTCTATCTTTAGACGCCCTTATTTTCTTCCCTCTAGTAAAGCAAACCAAAACAGTAGTAGTTGGCACTGTTACACGACACAATAATAGATAATAATGAACCATAAAAGCAACATGCTTCTCAATTATTCGGAGAAAAAGAAACACCCACTAAAATGGGATCATTTTTGACAGGCTTGAAAAAAACATTTAAAAACCTAAAAAATTATAACTGTTTTAAATAAAAACAATTTGAAGAAACCAAAACCCTATTTAATTTACGTATAAATTAATAAAGTTTTATTTATACTGTAAAAAATCCAATTTCATTCAACCAAAATAACAAATATTATATCCCGAGTAAAAAAAAGGAATAATACGGGATAATAAACCGTAGATTAAATATATAATTGGAAATACTCATCAACCAACCGACTAGTGAAACTCGGCAGCTTACTTCGGATTGATTAACATAGCTTTAGCAATGATTATGACAGTGAACGCTTGAATGAAAACGACTATTGTGGAAGGATCGATCCTTGATCATCGGAGCTCGTAACCTCATGGTAATTGGTCTAATACCACTTTAATCTGATTCGGTTGCCGTACGAAATGTATGTTGAAGCGAGCGAACATGCTTTTGTGCATTGTTCAGCGAAAGCTATAGTTGGCTTGATGCTCATTCACCATGATTATTATCAGACGGATGCACAGAGCAAATCAATCGAACTCTCGCAGCTGCACAATTCTTTTAACCCGTGTCGGCCCAGAACGCCCCTCGAGGTACACCGCTATTTAGTGGCTCATAACTACTGCTACTCTGGACTTAAAAAAAGTTAAAAGCACATAATCTTTTAGTTTAAGATGTGCTCTTTCCGATGATACCCACGAAATTTCTCAAAAAAAATTTAAATTATAACAAAATGCGGTTTAAAAAAGAAACATGATTTTTTCAC
>JABSMR010009417.1:0-19804 GCA_018902295.1 Dusona sp. PSUC_FEM 10030013 | reverse complement strand
TGAACAATATGATTGATTGCAATTTTCAGAAGATGTTGCGTCTTATTTTATTCCCATCCGGGAATAATGGATCAGCATTAAAATTTATCATTAAAATGACCATAATTAGTGTTATCATACTATTATTTAAAGGAATTTGAGGCAATTGAAAAGCTCGAGCTGACCGCAATTCCGCTGTTGGTGGATTCTCGTGATGCATAGAGCGAAAAACGATGCAAACCGAGAAGTAAATTAATGGATCGTTCACATCGTGTGTGCCTCAAGGCTCGGCGAGGCTCATTCGAGTAGTCGGGGTTATCGATCCTCCTTGCTCGCGGTGGTTTTGCCTTCCTTTTATCTCCCCCCCCCCCCCGACCCCAGTCGCTCCTTCTTCTGTTTCCTTCTCTTTTGCACTCTTACCCATATTACATTCGAGTCTTTTTCTCTCGCTCATTCACACTCGTTTCGTATTTTTTTTTTGTTTTTCATTTCTACTTCAGCTCATGCACGTCTCCCAGCACGTAGTGCTAAAGTAATAGCAGGTGCGATTATGCGAAAGCGTGCGCGCATGCAACCCGCTGAAATGTCATTCTCCCTCGTCGAGGTGTGTGCTTGAGAGTCGACGAAAAAAAAGGGACTCTCGTGTGTAACGAACTCGCAAGCGTTTCGAGCATTTCACACGCACCAAACACGCACTTCGCTTCTGTCAAAAAATAAATAAATAAATAAATCTCCACAGCATACAGTCTATATTTGAAGACCGAGTCAACGCAACGCAAGATTTAGTCAGGTGTCAGCAGTGATTCGAGCCTCTCGTACGATCCTTTGCTCAATGAATGGGCAGGAAATACGTGAAATTGATTTAGTTGGCTTTCTATCAAATTTCGACTACCCCGGATTCGTCGTACCGAAGAATTCCCAATGGAACGATTAATAAATTGCCTTTGAATGATTACGAGACAAAATTCATTCCAATTCCAGAGACGTTTCAGTTGAATTAATTTAATCAGAATTAACGGATTATCATTTATCTAAAATTGTTATCATTTTTTCTACTAGTCGTTAAAGTGCTGCTACGTTTGAATAAGTTGCGTAAAAATTAAGTGGAAATGACGATGATGAGTTGATTGACGTAAAAATTAAATATACTTTTAAATTAAATGCACATTTATGCTCGTGGTTGAAATCATACTTTTCGTGCCACATATATATTCAGGTTAAAAATTATGGACACGCGTCCACGTTGCATGACGAAAGCTTTTGTCAGTACAGGATAATGTGTATGCGAGACCTATAAACTTCACATATTCGTTTCACTCACTCGCTTTCTCCTCCTCTCTTGCTCTTTCTTTCTTCCTCTTCTGTCAGTTCGACCACGCTCGCACTCACACAAAGTCACGTGCAAACTCATGCTTGGTGACTGCCACGTGCGATACGTACACCCGTGAAAGGATGACTCAGGCGACATGTTTAACTCATTGGCAAATTCGTACTTCCGATAATATTCCAGGGAAAATATATAGTTTTATGTTTACTTAAGAAAACGCCTGCAAGACACTGGATAATTTGTATATAAAATGTTATTTATGTAGCACAACGATGGTTACTCCATATTGACCCATCAATTACTACCAGTAAGCTCGACAATCATCAATTCGAAATATCAATAAGTGAATAAAAACAGTATTCGAAAAAGAAAATAACCAAATTCTGTTTTTATTTTTTATTTTTTCATTCGGATTTATTGTTAATTAGTATGAACAATTTCTAAAGAAATAATTTATGGTAGGGAGAAAATAATTTTCACTTTCAAGCACGCTGGCTATATTTGGTTCGATAACTATTATTTTCCATCTCATTTTTTATCTTATTGTAGGGTCGCAGAGAAGGATGAGAGAAATAAGAAAGAAATGGTAAGTCAAATCATCGTCACTTAACCTAAAGTAGAAAGAACCGCTTGCAGTATTTCTTTCTAAATAAGAAGAAAAGAAGGAGAGAGAAGCAGAGAGAGAGAGCGAGAGAAAAAGAGAGAAGGAGAGAGTAAGATGCATGTACGAGGAGGGTTTTCGAAACACGTTGAGTGGTGAGCCGTGTGTCAATTGGCGGTTTCCATTTGCTCGGTTCCTCGAGGCATCTGGGTCCCTGCTCGGGCTGTAGACGATAAAAATTATGTCCTGCCAGAATATCTCGGGGTCTTTCTCCCATATAAATAATACATATTCATGTATACACGTACATAAAAAAAAACTCATATATATAAAGATCTTTATGTATGAAAGTACACAAGCTACTGTATACGTAAGAGTGTATCGTAAACCATAAGTGGCTTTAATATGATACCAGATGAGTTTTCCTGCACTCCTGTGAGCTCTCCTCTCTCCTTTCATGTGTCAGAGAACACAAGACAGTCGAGAGACGCGCAGCTGCAAGAAAAACTCTTCCTCTCTTTCTTACTACATTTCCACTGTATATTGTTTGTATACGAACATTTTTTGTACTGCTAGCATACGAAAGGGCGTAACTTGAACGAATTAACGAATAAACTCCTGTCACCAGAGTCCTCCTGTTTCTTAGTATTTAATATACAGTTTCAGTTCTTTGACAGTCCAAAAGGGAAGAGTCCTGGAACGTGTCCGTAACGAGTCCCGCGCGTGTACGTACCTCAAATTATATATACTCGTTACAAATAGGGGATCGCGGAGAAGAAATGTAATCACCTTTGTATTGAACGTTCCAGAACAAATGGATGAGATCAGAAGCGGTGTTTCAACAATTCTTTCGAATCTTTGCGAAACGCCTCGAAACAGAATGGGATGCTAATTTGGACTACTGGCGATCAAACGATTCAAATAATAATTTTATTGTAGAACAACTAAAATTTCAAGTTTCATTCGAACAATTCAATAATTGAGAATTATTCAAAGGAATTGAAATTTATGAATGTAGTTTTCAATGAAGTTTTGTATTATTATTACGAAATAGTTGCTTCATACAAAAGTCTCGCTTGATTTGACATCAAATGTCTTATATAAGAAACATAAATAGTCTGGTGCAGAAGTACAAGAGCCCTATAAAGAGAAGAAAAATTAGGGAAGTGAGTTAGATAAGGTGGATTCGAATTGGGATAAAATGAGAGAGAGAAAAAGTTTGAGTGGGACATTTGCATCTGATGTCCCAAGTTAAATACTCAGAAGAGATTAAATAGCGACCCGTCGAGCACACAGTGTCTCACGGAGGCACTTGGAGAATATCGAAACATTTTATGAACGTTTATTTGAAATATACTCGTACGTTGACGTAATCTAAGCCACCGATTACGAACAAAAATTTCAAATTTGTTCGTAAAAATGCTGCATTATCTGTGCATGAGAGGAAAACGTTAATAAACGTCAGAGACACATCAAAATAATACTTCAGTCACGCTTGAGCTATCGAATAAGAATTGATATCCAGTTGGAAAACGAAACCAGTGTGAACCATGCAGGTGGAGTCGACTGATTTTTACTGTACGTCAATGATACGAGGAGCGATAATGTTATTATTTTATCGATTTACAACAACCCGGTTATTCTCTCGGAATACTTTATACAGAAAACAAAATTTGTAGACGAGAATTAAAATCTACAGCCTGTTGATAGTTATTTAATGTGACTTGATATGACCTACATAGAAAAATATTTAGAGTTAAAAATGGTAAGACTGCAAACCCCGCACTTTAATACATAAATTTATGGGGCTTTAAGCCCTTTTGGTTATTACGGATCGATACAAACATATACACAATACAAGGATGTTCAACATCTGCAACATAGCACGTAAGTCTGCGTCCACCCCCAATTTCCGAGCCGTCAGCCGCCTTTGTGGAATGTCTCGAGTTAATTTTTTTTCCTTCTCTTTCTTTCTCTTTTGCTCGCCTCTCTTTTTTTTCCCCGGAGTTCGCGACTTAATTAATCGCATAACACCGGGGCCTAATGAAATCAAAACTCCAATCGTGCTTTCTCTCTCTCTCTCTCTCCCTCTCTCGTACCTTGTTCTCTCAGGGCATGTTTTCCCTCCTTCTTTCTCCTATGAACTCGTGTACTTTTCTCCTCGATGAATTTTTCTTCCTCCCCCAATTGAGCCGAGAAATGTTGAAAAAAAAATGGAAATATTTACCCGGAATACTTTTCCAACGGCCGAACCTTTCTATGCTCCCTCTTTTAGTAGGAATATACATCGAGATATGCGCAGAGAACAAACAATGGAGTCTTTCCGATCGAGGAGAAAGAAACCCCTATGGGAGCTTCATCGACAATGGAAAAAATGATGCCCCAGAGTTTCTACGGGAAACGATATTTGTCGCAATATAATAGTTTGCTAGATATTTAGGGAGGCATAATTGTGATTTTCAATAGTTTTATATGCGTGGATGAAGAATAATTGAACTTCTGTTTAATTATCATTAAGAATATTCTCATCTTGGTTTACTGAGCACGCTTCGATGTACGAAATTAGTATTACCCATTCAAAAGCGATTTATTCCTTCCATTACCTCGGTTCGCTCTTCAAAAAACCTTAAACTTTTCCATTTCCTCGTACGCAGCCGAGGCTCTGAAGAACGATCGAGTCTCGACAACAATAAATTATTAATAGTGGTTAGTGGGAGTAGAATCTCGTAAGCAGGCGGAGTTGCTTCCCGTACGAAAAATCGCAAAAGCGTTGATTAATCGGTACCACGGAGCGTCCTCGTCGCAAGAAGAGCGTGCTCTTTCGAGCGTCCGTGATTTTAATTAATCTTTGTGCTCTCGAGGTCACGAAGGACCCGGAGAAGAAGAATTATTCGCGGTACGACGAAATTCGCGGTGTACAAGAGCGAACGAGGATCTACCCCAACTCGATCATTTTCCTGTCTTCGTCTACTGAAAAATCTGTCGATAGGTTTCAGCCCTTGACGAGGGAGCTGGTCCTTCGTCAACCAGATTCAACCTTGTCGCATTCCTGCCTCGATTATTTATCAATAGGCTGCGGAGGAACGAAAAGGCCTGGTGATACGAAACTTAAATTATAAAATTACATCGAATATACCTTTTCTGCCACCACTATTTGTGAAAGAATCTCGCACATGTACATATATGTATATCGATAAAAATGTAGGGACTCTGTCATACTGAATTTTTTCTTGTTCGCTGTCTCTCTCGAGAATCTCGATTCAAGAGGGTGAAAATTTGTAGAGGCGACCGAGGATAAAACGATTATGAAGGATCGCAAAGGCGTTATATTCACGGAGAATACGAGCAGAGAACCCAGAAAAGGGACATGATAGGTCTTATAATTCGAGAACTACCATACACACCCATACATATACGTTAATAAGCGTTGAGTCTCATGAAATACTTAACCGCCCGACTAGTCACCACGATAAAAAGCATTTCTGTGTGTTGGATCGTTGCACCTGACCGTTTCTCACGACACGAGCGTTCAACCCTTATATTTAATATCGTCCGCTCGTCTCGTTCGTATCCTTCGTTAAAATAATAAGCGCGTCCTTTGAGTGAACGCGTGAACAAGCCTCTTGTACCCAAAACACTAAACGCGATATCGTCCGGGATATTACCAGCGAGAGCCAAAGACATGAGGAGTACGAGAAGAGTGTCTTTTTTAATTCGTATTCATCGTACCCGATTAAAATATGCTTGAAATGCGGTTAAAGGCATTTGGAGCACTTGCAAGATTTTGTGTGCAAGAGATTTTATCATTATCACAAAGGTTATTAACAAAGATTGCAAATTAATTTTTAATGAAAAAAAAATAACACAATTACATTGGATTGTACATTTTTCACACGAAAACCGAATACAAAATTAGTGTTTAGGAAATTTTCATTGAAAATGAAGTTTTTCATCGATCTACCAGAAACCTAAAAAAAGTATGGCCGACAATACTGACGATGGACAAAGTTCGTAAAAACGTTATTCGAGGTGGAACATAGAAATTGGCAATACTCAGAGACACGGTCGTTTATAGTACCCCGACATATACACGGGTGAAATATTCGTACGTGAAATGCTATCGAACAAAAGGGCGCGAATCCTATTCGGCCACGTGCTAAATCATACAGGCTGGGCCTATTCCTTCGTTAGCAATCGATGAATGCGCTCGGCACCTACACGACGAAGGACATGTGGACGTAGTATCGCGAAAACCCGTCCAGGGCCCCCGAACATTCAGGACCCCGCGCGATATTAACGACGTGCGCTTTGTGAAGCGAAACTATAACCGAGTTACCGGCGTCATTTTATGCATCAGACTCTCGCCATACGGTAACTGAATTCGATGGGTAACCCAATTACGCATCTTTGCCTGCTGCATGCGCGGCTCTCTGCTATGATATCGTATGCACATGTGTGTATGTGAATAAATACACATATATGTAGAATGGACGGGAGATAGAGAAAGACAGAGTGGGGAGAGGGGGTGAGAGAGAGAGAGAGAGTGACGATTGTCATATAGTGTAGAATTTGACATGCCAACACATAAAGCAACATATACACATTGGTGAATTGTTAAAACAATCTACGGTTCCTTTTGATAATTCGACAATGTTGTATGAATTATAGAAAAAGCTCGCAATGTGCTCAAACTAAAGTTTTCGCACGTCAGACAAATTACCATTCCTGTAGTATTCATGTATCTTGTCCATAATACCAAATATATATATTGCCAAGTTCTAGGGCGTCACTTTGATAAATGTGGCCGAGCGAAAGAGCAGAATTCGGGACATGGAAGCAGAGAGCGTAATGTTAACTCAAAACGGGGTGAGAAAGTGAGTGCGGTCGGTGCCGTTTCGGTACAAAAGCCAAAGAGACGGGGAATATCATGCTATATTGTGGCTCCACTCAATCAGAAGTCATAATACATTTACTACGAGCTAATGAAGTCTTGATGAAAGGCCTCTGGGACACGACAGGGGTTCTCAGGCATGACAACGCGTGAAACACGAGACACATTCGTTTCCTCATCTTTACCACTGTTTAGGCTAGCGTTGGATGAAGATTATAGCTTTGCTTTGGTAGAATAACTTGGCCGAAAGCTCGGAAATCATTGGGATATAATACGAAGTAGAGGTTATGAACAATTGATGGCGAATGACGTAATGGCTTTCAAGAATCGGAACAGTCGAACAGTGCCAAATCCCTCAGGCTGACAACCCTACTTTGTCCAAAAGAGAAAAGAAGCAGGGAGAGAAAAAAGGAAAGTAAATAATAGCTCTCTTTCTACACGTGGAACACTTTCGGTTTCCTGTCCTTCTACTTTCTTTTATATAGATAATCCTCAGAAATTAAAAATTCCCGCGTTTCCGCGGTGATTTCAAAGACCACTCGGTGACTTATGGCTGCGTCTGGCTTGATGGCCATATCTATAAGCTACCCTGGTACTCGTCGTTTTCCAAGCGGGACATAGCAAGATGATAGGCGGCAACCAGTGGCAGCTTTGCCAGCCTACTAGCTTCATCTTTCTCTGCTTTCGTGGGCTCCATTTACAGAAACCCCATCAAAGGGATTGTGGCATTACACTTTAGAGTTTAGGAGGAGGTTGCGGGAAGACGGGAAGCATTCGTAAAGCTCTTCCTCGCGCCAAAGAAAAGGGATAGCACAACTGGTCCGTGCAAAAGGGTGGCTTGCTTACTATCTTGCTCACACTTGCATCGCTGCTAATGTTAAAACTGTACCTAGGTGAGTATGTGTCTGAAGCAAAGCTGGCAAAACCTTAGCGGAGCAATATTCCTCAGTGTTGGGTGAAAGAGGATTGTTGTGGGGAACTACGGGGGATGAGAAGACGGTAAATGTGCTCATGAACATTTAGCTCTCTCTCTCTATTTTACTCCCGAGCAAAAGTCTCTTTCTCTCATCTGCTTCGTAAACGTGTATTTGTCTTTGTGAATAAATAAAACGCATTACAAAGTTGCCCGGCTGCGCCAAATGAGGATGGGCCTCACTGCTATGTGTCCGGATAAAAATAATAATTGCCGGAGCTCGGCATTTTCAGGTTAGCCATAAAAGTGTACGATGCGTTTTACGGAACCTTAAAAATGTCTGGCAAAACTAAGCCTCACAAGAGTCTACGATAGTGCTACTTTAAAATGTACTAGGATATCGCTGTGTCCTCGCAATTTTTCAAGCATCTGTTGTCGCGTTCTTATAGGTTGAAAAGAGTCTGAGTATCATCTGAGAGTACGAATTGAGATGATTTTAACGATTTATTGTAATTTTACACGAGCATGTTTAGTTATGTCCATCTCCCATACCCATTGCAAACGCCACATTTGAACACATAAACACGCATGCCTATGAACTTTGATAATGGTTTCATCGCTCCGTTTGACTGCTGCTACCTACATTCGTGATTAATAAAGCCCAACGATGAAGAGAACAGTGGCCGCAAAGAGAGAAAGAGAGCGAAACATCGTTCGAAGCAAATCTCTCTCCGCATTGCCTCGGTGTTTCAAGGCGAGTCTTCGGCGCATAGTAAGACTCCGCGAGGCCGAATTGAATTTGCAAACTTGCAGATTGGATTCCAACTTGCCTATTACAGGGTGCGTCTGTTCCGGTTAAAAGCCGAACCAGGAAGGGGGCTTTCTCGTCGTCATAGTAGGAGGTGAAGGGGGGTTGCAGAAGGGTGGATCTGGTAGTGCTATGGCTACTGTACTCCCTTGCGGAGAAACAACCGGGGCAGGGGAATTAATGCCGATACGGTATACACGGAGGTCGAGGATTACTATCAAGAACTTACCCCCCCCCCTCCCCCCGCGCTCTCCTCTTTCTCACTCCCTCTCTCTCTCTCTCCTTCTGTTGTCTTGGACTCGTGAGCGTCTCTAAAGCACCGATATCTATATACATATATAGCAATAAGATCACGTATATACCTACAACATATGTATATATTGAAATCGCAAAGTCTCAACGTTGAGCCAACGAGGCTATTTTCTTGACTACCACGTACAACATCGAATATTACACGGGCGACGAACCCTTCTGAGCGAAACCAGTAGAAATCGTTGTGCACGCCATCTTACAGAATTACCTCTCCTCCACTACTTTTCCACCCCTCAAAAACAAACTACTTTTTCCTGGCATCGAGAAATCCCTCAGCGAGGCTGATTAAGATTTGTTCATTTATTGATTTTAATTACGACACTCTTTCCCTCCTTTCTCTCTGCTTGTTTTCAACCCTAACGAGGCAATCTTTTGTGTTCAGCGTTAAAATTAAGGCTTGAAAAATGCAATAAGAAACGAAGTTCGACATATTTCTTGTACTCTTGGTTTGTTACCAAAACCAGAGCTGTTTTTGAAACGATTTTTTATTCTTGCATAAAAAAACTTGCATTTTATTATGCAACAACTGGCACTTTACCCTCAAAGAGTAGAAAATGACCCAGCTAAGGTACATCCTTAACATTTTTTTGTTTGCATATCGTTCCCTTGAATCAAGACATTAACAATAAACAGTAGGGGGATTTCTTGAGTATACGAGGTCGTGAGTAGGATGAGCTAGTAGGATAGAAAGCTCGTGAATTTTCGTGTTAGCGTGTAACGAGGTAGAAAACGTTTCTCTTGATATATACATTTGTGAGACTGATACGTACGTGTATATGTGCGCGAAACAGTTTCGATGTACAAACTGGCGGTATAGTTACGTTCCTACGTGTGTTATTCAAATTAGATTCCTCACGGGGTAAGAAGAGTCGTGCCCAGAGAAAAGGGAAGAAGAAGAGGACGGTCGAGTTGATGTAAAGCCCGAATAATTCCTCAGGGATACAACGTGCGGTATGTCGTAGAGGTACGCCAAACGCCTTGGGGGCATTCGTGCCACTGATGTTCGTGAGATCTCTCTTTCTCTCTCTCTCGCTCTCTCTTTTTCTCTCCCTCGTAAGATGTGTATAGAGAAAGATGAAGAGGAATGAGAGACTAAAAGGACTTTCTTGGTTATATATACGTTCATATAACCGACGACGTATATCAACATCCCAGCAGGCTGTGACTGTTGGCAAGTGCCTGTGACTCCGACGCAGCATCCCACGAATAAAATGTCTCGATGTTTTTCCCTGCACGTAAACACACATTTCAGTCTATCTAATCACGTCTGGCCTGATTCACTAACCGTTCAATAACTTTCATAAATTACAAGTGCCCAAAATTAATAACCGCAAGTTATTTTTTTGATTGAACATTGATTAAATGTTCTGTTCAAAAAATTCATAAGTCGCATCATGAAAAATTAGAAACTACGAATCAGTCGGAAGATTTAGAATATACTTAGAGTTATACGCAAAACCCTTTCCAACCACCACCCACCGAGGCTCACGTCTTAGAAACATCGGAGCCCTTATCCGGAGTTTCGCGAGCGCAAACGCAATAATTCTAGCAGGGTGAAAAGGGGTTCCTGATGCTGCGTCGCTCCCTCACCCATCGCGGCTATGGTATGCGCGTAAATGTAGTTATAAATAAATCTAGGAGCTCTTAATGTTAGCCGACGTTGTTAGACGGGTGGAAGCTTTCATATATACATGTAAAAGGGACTATGATATTTCTGCTAGGGTTGTACCACTCTGTGATGAAATATATCTTAGATGCTATGAAGAGATGAGGCAGAATCTCGTTGAAAGATTTTTTAATACGGAGATCAGACACCGGAAAGCAAGAAATGGCTACGGGAAAAGGCACACCAGAGTGGATTGCTACTTTCTCTCTTTATGTGTACTCTGGTCCGAGGGTGACTTTCTCCAAGGGATGAAAGTCGAGAAAAAAAGGCTTGAGACTCTGTAACACGCGCACTGCGGGAAATCCATTCGTTCGTGGACATTTGACTGCTCGTTTCTTCCGTCTTTTTCTCCTTCTTGCTCGTCATCAACTCCTTTCCAACTTCCCATTCCGGCATTTACCTTTTGAAGTATTATGGTGTATATCACTCGCTTGCTGGGGATTTCTACCTTTTCATTTCCTTCTCATTCATCCCAATTCAATGCTGTGCAAACTTTTCATAGAAATTCTTCTACCACACATCAGACGCATAACTGCCACGCAAAAGAGTCGTACTTCACGAAAAGTCATCAACTTCTTCCCGAAAAGGAAATATCAATGAAACTGTATTTTTTCAAATTTTCTTCCAAGTCTTAATTCCGTGTCATTTCAAAATACTATTATTGCTTCGATTTTATTTATCTCTAATTCATAGTGATTTCAATGCCAGAAAATAACAAAAACATTATTACGATAAAAAAAGAAATCTTGATACCCTAGAAACACTGTAAAAGTGACATAGCAACATTTGGTGCATACCAAAAAGAAACAACCGCTATACAGAGAATAAATGATTAAAATACAAAATGACGTCGGCACAAATTGCTTCAACACCTTATTCGTCTTTTTTCGAGCAGTATCGAATAAATTAAACGGTCTCTGTATTCGCGATGACCCCATAAAAATCCCACAAATAGTAAAAAAAAAGATTCCACAGAGGTGTGAAACACCATTGGACATAAAACAGTTGTGAGCTGTGGTAAAATACCATCATCAACGTTTTAATTACTATAAAATTATGATCTTTTTGGACTCTGCGAGGAATATAATGAAATGCTTGGTGCCTTTTTCACCCCAGCGGCTGGTTGGCGCCATAGACACATCCACACACAAATACAGTGCAACAAGACTATGTTCGCCCATATGCCTGCTCACGTAGCACTTGAGAGTCATTGCGTGACAATTAGAGTCAACCCGAGGAGACCGGAGATAGTACACGTTTCCGAGATACGACTAAGAAAAGCATCGTCGTTACATATGTATAGTATATAAAAATATACACATATAAATACGCAACGTCGATATGTGAATGACGTGAGAATGAAAAGGGCGAATTTCACATTTTTCCAAATGAAAACCAATGTGGGACAGGCCTTTTTTTTTACTATCAAAGGTTTGTTGGTACATGCATCTACTCAAAATTACTCGAGAAGGGTGCAGAAAGAAAGAGGCGCGAGCTGACGCGGTAACGACGTCCTGGATATACCCTCTCTTGTCGGAGACTCGAATATTCCGACTGTAGAAATAATTGCACACAAACACACCAGCAAAATTTATCATATTCTGTCTCTTCTTTATGCTTTTCCACGAAATGCATTCATTTATTTTATTTTTTCTTCCTACCAACCATATACGTGTTACTTAAGACTCTTTGTTTTGATTGTGTGTGTAATATACACTTGGAATAATGTAATCTTAACGCTGATTCGATAAGATCTACGAGGTTTTACCACACTTTAACACGATCCTACGGAGTTGCCAACGCAAACAACCAGTCTCGTTACACTTTACACTTATTTGTATAGACAGCTGGTACGCCCACCGGAAGTTAATTTTTCTGTTCTTTATTTTTCTAATTTTCTTTCATTTTCTTTGAATCTGAGTACATTAAGAGTGTCGCTCAAAATAATTAAATGTGATTCCACGAAGCGAGAGATTTTCTCGAGGTTTGTGTAGGAAAAAACATTTCTTACGATCAATGTCACTCTTGCAAAAATGTACAAACGGAATTTTTCTTTCTCGAATATCTTTTTACCCATTCTGGAAAAACTTACAAACAGTGGAATTTAATGTTAAAATGAGAGTTAAATGTCAATTTTTGTATTGGCGTAATTATTAGGTTTGAAAATATAAAATTATCGGAAAAACGCCATATTCTAGTGTATAAGAGTGCGGCAGGGCTCGAGCTCATGCTGAATTTTTTGAATACTTGGCGTCGAGCCACTACCGCGGCTCTTGATAAAAATTGAATACGTCAAAAAATGATTTTCTTCTCGGAATCTGTTTGACAAGAAAAAATACATCTTACGAAATTCATTTTGGCTCCTATTAACAGTTCATTTGAGACACTAAATTATTAGCAGGAGTTGTGTAATTCTAAAGTAAGAGGAAGAAGACAGGCGGAAGGAAAAATTAGTCAAGAAAAACTCAATCTTTTTCTTCGCCGTTCAATGTTGTAAATTCTTGGAATACTTGGTACGGAATAAAAACGAGCTCTTAATTTTACGCTAATTTTGTTCTCATTTGTATTACAAGTTTTCGTGAAAAGATCGATGAGCTTAAGAGAAGAGCGGTGAATCAAGGGTGCCTGTAAATTCGCATATACCGTCGACATCGACAAAGTATTGGAAGAACTGTTCCCAAAACACACATATATATATATATACGAATGTATATGCGAGAGTGGGAGATGAGAAGCCAAGATGAAATGAGTCGAGAAATTGTTCCGAAGGAATTTATCAATTTTCTTTGAGGGATTCTAATTGTACTAATTTGTTTGTCTTGAAGAGAGAACTAGGAAAGAGAGAGACAAGTGAGAGAGCCCCAAATTTTCGTTGTACGACGTGAAACAATCGTGGATCTCGGATCTTGATAGGGGCGAAACTGGAATTCTATCGTTTAATCTCGGTTGCCTTTCTTACCCCTGGTCTCGATGTTCTAAGGCGTATAATTTTTACATCTACATGGACGCATAGATGGTCTTTCATTATAGCTCTTTTTTTGCCGCACGAGGAAGAGCTTTTTCTTGACGAAATTCTTGTGCAAATAAAAAGTAAATTATCTGGATTGCCGATGAAAAATAATAACTGTTTTTCAGTAAAAACTGTGATTGGCAAGAAATTCATTATAGTTCAATATAATTGTAACAATTAAATGTAGAATCATCAGTTTTATAGTACAACTGTATGCTGTAAAAATATTGAGTACAATAAAATTTGCGTGTTCAATTATTTAGTTGAATCGAGAAAAAGTCACGTGTTTCATCGAAGCAAAAAAAAACTCATCCTTTAGAAATTTGACGACAAGGAATTGACACATCTGACAGTCACGCTCATCTGGTTCCGAACGCCATTTACAACAACGAAATATCTCAAATTTCTCAACCCCTTTTCCGCTATAATAATTTCTATCGGTACTCTCGTATACGGGCACGGAGACAATCAAGGGATCGAATGTCTCGCGAGGCTTGATTCGCGAAGCTGTGCATTTATCCTTGAGCCCCAAGAGAAACTGTTCATTGTCGTCGTAGTGCGTTTGTGTTTCTCGAGCATATAACATCGTTTCTTGTTCACGCTTCGATAGAATTGGAAAGCACGTGAAACGCAATTCTGTAGCTATATATCAGCTATAAAGTAGTATGCGCCAGCTGTCAGAGAGGGCAAAGAAGGTGTGCTTGAACTAACAAAACGAAAAAAAATTCAAGACAAAAAGCAAAACTCTAAGCGACGTATAGATATATTACATTTTCCTCCATTTTTCATTGATCTTCCCTTCGAAAAAATACAAATTTTTTGTATATTTTTCAACTAATCGGAATATTAATTAAAAAACTCAAGATTCGAAGTCATTTCGAAGATGGCGAGGGTCAAACGGCGGCTCGAGTTAACGTCGAAAGCGTCACGTGTGTACAACCAAGCGAAATAATACATTTTTAATTACCGGGCTCAGTGCGTTTCTGTGTCAGACTCTAAGAGCATGTACCGAGATAGTATTCAAGATACTTCATGTATAGATATTTTATAGAGTGCTGTTGGCCCGCCCACATCGCTGATATTCATGTGGTAACGTGTCAAATTTATCCTAGTTTAATATCAACCGAATTACACACACTATCGAGTCTCTCTCTCACCATAAGGATTATTACGACGAATATTGTTGTTTTTATGTTTAATTTAACAATGGAACATTGAGTTTTATAGATACAAAGCAATATTTTGTTAGAATATTTTAATCGACATTGACAGGCACTTGATGTGGCAATATTTTTGTTTTAAGACGAAAACGACGAATAAAATACTAGTAGATTTATTGGGACGTTTTCTTTTGACGGAATACACAACAAAGTCACGATCTCTTATATAGTGCGAGGAACGAAAAAGGAAAAGGGAAGAAGAAAAAAATTTGCAAGGCTTGAATATGTATATGCAAATATCTATATTGATATTAGCAATGATCAGAGATGAGGGGAAATGGTGGTCTGGAGGATGATATCAAAGCTCTCGGCCTGGCGCCCCGTCAAACAATACACGTGGATGGAGAGAGAGAAGGAGAGACGGAGAGAGCGAGAGAGAGAACGAGAGAGAGATGCTGATGCGATTGTATTATGGCTAGTGGACCGGCTATCCATTGTCTCGTCACGTCTCTCTACCCACTCGCTTTTATCTCGATCCCCAGACCTCGCTCGTATCGTATCGAGTGAGCATCCATCGAAAGTAGCGTGTGTTCGTGGGCAAGATATAGGGAATATTGAGAAGAAGGAAAAAAGAAACATGAGAGTATACCAAAGAAAGACAGTGAAAAAAAAGAGATTGTGTGAGAGAGAGAGAGAGACAGAGAGAAGTACATGAAGGAAAGAATCATCGTTTCGTGCTAATCTCTCTAAGAGTTCCCCATACGTAAAAACATATACGGGCGTTTAAGATTTACAAACAATATTACAAATTTCAGTTGAAATACTTCATTTGATTTTTCTTGATAAACAGGACAGAAAAAAGTTTCGAAAATTCCAATCGAATGGCGATTTAAACATATAATAATTATTCACGGTTTTTTACGCTTTCAATTCTTCACAGACCGGTCAATTTGAAAGAGAACGTCCCATTTCTGATACATTTCTTTACGGTATCAACGGCCCAGACACATTTATGTATTTGTGCATATCTATATATATGTTGAAACGTGCACGCACCTACGTGCCCAGAGTGATACCTTTGTATCTCCCTTTCGCTCTCCTCTTGTCTCCTTCCCTTGCTCTTGTACAACCCGCGGAGCAACGTATTTGAAATTCTGCGGTCCCGATATTAGATTACCGAGAGAGCGATCGACTACTTCCTGCCCATCGTCGTTGTCTCGAGCACACGTCAAGAGTCATATACGTCCTTCATACGAATATATACATACATAAATATCGATGTAATTAAAAATAATGAAATTTATAAAAAAATTCGCTATTTTCAAACTTGTTTATTTTATATGAATTATGCGTATATTATTATTAAAGGATTAACTTGTCGAATTAGAGAAATCTACAAATTTCAGAGGTTTTTATTTTCTTATTTTTAATACTCACACGTATTCGTCAAACATCTAAAGTCTCCTTTTATTTTGTAATCAATTGGTTCGCGTAATTTCGCCAATAACCGGTTTTTGTGTCCGATTATGTTCTTACCTGTAACAAGCAAAAAAAATAACAGTTTCAGATCAACGATTTTCTTTTAATTGTAAAAATGTGCTGTTCGAGGATTAATGCAGAGTTGAAAATGCTGAACTATAGGCACGATATTTATACGTGCATAAGACGATTTTTTTGTTGAGGAATATGTATATATAGATATATATGTGAGTGGCTAAAAACGAATTGCCGCTGGGGTTCGCAAATTTATCTGATTTTCATTCAAATGGGCAGTCTCTCGCCTCATCTCGCATTTATGTATTCCAGTGATATTGCACTTTTTTTTAAACTCTCGACTTTCACTCTCTCCCCCTCCCTCTCTCTCCTTCTCTCTCTCTCTCTCTCCCACCCTGTCTTTTTCTCGAGGCTTTTTTTTACTGGGATATTAAGCCCCCCACAGAGGGTGTATTAGTCATATAAATTCGCTGGAACACCGACATCAAACATGCAGTACCTAATATTTATGCTCTGTTTCATACAGATTCATAAATCTATCGAAATTTCGAAATGCCGAATTCATATTTAATGAGCACGAACTAGGTTTCTAATAATTACTCTTAACAGTAATCTTATCGATATTTTTATCCATTTCTTTAGATAACCATCATCAAAACTACCAATAATTTGCAATATCTACGGGCATGACGTACGAGCAATAAAAAAAAGCAATATTATCGAAAAAGGTTTGCTAAAGAATTCGCTCGCCAGTTATTAATCGGAGTTCGACGAGGTCCGGATAACTGGTACATCGTCCCAGCATATTTTTTAATCGACGGTTTGCAGAGAGAAAAAAATGATTTCAGCGGCGAAGGGAAGTGAGAGGGACGAATGTTGTGAGCGAAATGGGTGTACGATGGGGTAGTAAAGTTTGTGAAAAAATCGAAATCAATTTGATTTTTAGTTTTTTAAATGTTTTCTGTATAATCAATTATTCTAATGATTCGGGAAATAATTAAGAGTTATGAATTTTCCATAAATGTTGTAAAATCCCTTGGACAAACAATTGATTTCACATTTTCGGTTATATTTATTCTTTTAAAACCACCGATGATTTTTCGAGAAAATCGTCGAAGGAACTTTTTTTTTTTTAGCGTTCCGTTTTTCCCCAACATATCGTTATTAGCAAATACAAATATAGACAGGAAATTCGAGTGTGTCCAGTACGGGACCGAAAAAAACGAGTAACTGCCAGGGGGCGTCACGTGTGTTTTCGTTCTAAGCGATGCTGCTCCGGATTTTAATCAACCGATTCACCCTCCCTGCTTCCCTCTCGCCCCATACAAATTTGCCCCTTGGGCAGTTTCGAAGCAAACCCCTGGCGTTTTCACGCTTCCCCACCTGAAACTTGCCCTCCCTATAACCACCCAGCACCTTTCTCGATTCACCTCGAAATTCTTTCGGTTAATTACGCAGTTTTCCAATGGATCATGACCCTCGTGGAATTTTTACGACTGGCTCTCTCTCCCAATTTTTTCTACACTCTTGTTTCGTCAAACCGATTGTACTGTAAATCGAAAATATCCGTTCGTACACAATTTCGATATAAAAATCGAATACTATCGCTCAGTTCGACATTTGTGGGCAAGGAATTCACGGGAGGTGGGGGAGGGAGATTCATATTTCGGCAAAACATACGGATAGATTGTTTTTCAATACGTGTGCAGGTATTAAATTGAATCTACAACAATTGTGATTCGACAATTTAAAACATGAATAACTGTAAAGATAAAAAAGATTAGATCCGTCGGTTAGTGACTTTAAACTCGAGACCACAACAGTCGTGAAAATTCCTACGAGAAAATTCCGATCTTCAAGCCATAAATTATTCAGAACTCTTGTCGGAGAGAGAACGGTATAAGAAAAAAAGAAATGACGAGAACACCCTTCTCCATCTAATCTTTTCAACAAAAAGGGTTTTCGTGAGAGCCGCAACGTAAATGAAAGTAACGAAAGAAAAAGAAAGAGAAGACACAGAAGGGGGTGTAAGACGAGATCTCGCTTGCCACCTGAGCCAAAAAAATTAACGCAGGAAAATTCAACGTAGAATTTTCCTGACACTCCCTTAAATACTTAATTCCATTCGCTCTTAATTGGACAGTTTTATTAAGGGATGCATATTTCAGATGGCTTTTTTATTATGTCTATTGGGAGCTCGCCACGCTTATCTCACTCTTTCTTTTTTTTTTCATTCATTTTACTCTCTCCTTTCATACAGGGTGAGTCGAGAAATAGGAACGCACCTTGGCCGGTTTTAGAGACAGAAAAAAAGCTTCAGGGAAAAATTATTCTGCATAAAAATATCTTTTTCTGAGGCAGAGACGTTTTAAAGACTCATATCTAAAAATATCGATTGAAAAATTATGAATTAATTTTTTAATATAGCGTAGAAAATTGCTGATGTATAATCCATTTCTACCTATTGATTTTCGGAAGCTTTAGAACGAATTATTTGATATATTGTTATAAATAACTTTTTTCTTTTTCCAATATTATTCCAATTTTTTATTCAGCCTATCTTAGTTGCCTCACCCTGTATAAGAACACTAAAGCTCGCTATCGAAAGAGTTGTGAGGGGTATAGGCTTTAAAAAATTAGATTTCAACCCTTCGGAAAATATTAGCACGCCACGAGACAGTAAAGTACATATATAGGAGCGTTGAGATTTTCTGATGTTGCGAGAGTAAGAGAAAGGGAATTAACAACCCTTTTTCAACCCTTGATATACTTTGACTCTCTTCTCGCATTGCGTTTTTGTACACCAGGATTAAAGACGCGAAAGTGTTATTTCTCGGGGTCGAAAAGACCCAGAGATTTTCTCCCGTCTCTTTCTTTCGTCGTTTTCTCTTTTTTCGTCTTCTTTTTGTTTTATCGAGAAAGTAAAGCTTGGCTCGGTCGACCCTAGCACGACCAGGAGTATCTCTTTAAATTCTTAACCCTTTCTTGTATGTTTTCACAGAAGTGATTTTTTCTTGCCCACATTTATTTTTCATTTTTAATTCAAAACATTATTCTCAAAGGCTCACTTTTTCGTGTACATTTATTATTACATTTGACGAAGAATTTAATCCCGTATCTGTGTCTAATAAAGAAAAATGCTACGATTCACTGACTTCGTGAAACTCGAATGGTTTTTCGAGCAATCAAAAATGCGGGAAAAAATTAGAATGTGAAAGAGACGGAGAACTCGAGTATTGTATAAATTTTAATAAGCCTCATGGCATTAACCCTTTGAGCCTGCCGAAATGAACGAGTTAAAAGTTCGTCTCGTTTCTGCTCGCGTTAAGCAAGGTAACGTTGGTGCCATACTTTTTAGTGGTCTCGCGGTTGACATTTCAACTCTCCTCTACGATCTCACAGGATAGCTGAACTTTTGTCGTTTACCTGGTCTCGAATGTTCACTCGGTTTTCTCGTTTGCGAGTGCGTAGTGAAGCCATAGAGATGAAACTTCGACCTTTTTTTTTTTTTTCTTTCATGCTTTTCGTCGTTTGCTCAATTATTTCGTAGAACTAGTAACAAACCACAATTTGCTGGCTTTTATAAAAAAAAAACCATTCAAATTAATTAATTAATACAATTTGACGCCACCACCTTAAAAAT
>JABSMR010009416.1:0-11776 GCA_018902295.1 Dusona sp. PSUC_FEM 10030013 | reverse complement strand
GACGCGAAATTTCCTCAGCTTTTAGAATCCACGCTGAAAATTTTCGAAAAATGTAATTCAACAAAGTTATGCTTGTTTATTTAAAAAAAAAACGCATTTTTTCACTCTAATATTTTGTTCAATCGACATTTTCTCATCGAAATTCGCTGGGCATCCCTTCGGGGGTTCAAGATTTCGCGTCCATGGACCCTAATGTTTAAAATCCATAACTAATCATTATGAAATTCAACATGGAGGAATCCAATATGGCGGTTCGAAGCCGAAAATTATCTTGTATTGCCCACTTACCCGTACACAACTATCTTGTTCGAAGGGATTTGTATGATAAGCTATATACAAGGGTTTTGGGATCGCTGATTACGAATCCATTATCAGATTTTCTGAATCCGAAATGGCGGATCCCAGGTGGCAGACAAATGTTTCCGAATTCCATATTTTTTCGCGAATAATCTTTCAGTATAATCAAATCATTTTTTACATCAATTAATTGTTTTTTATGTTTGCAGCCACCTTTTGTACATTTTTGGAATTTTCAAAGTTCGCAAGTTCTCAACACATATATTTTATCAATTACCCATCTACAAAATTTATAGCTATTCGAGTATTGTTATAAAATTTCATAAGCTCATATGGCTGTAGCTTCTACATAAAAAGTCCGCCCACACTCGCACAGTAATATTGCGATCAGAGTACATGGTGCTGTTTCGTGCTAACGTCGTATCTATATAATGTCGAATCGTACGCTTTGTTTACTGGGCATAGTTTCCCAGTAATCGCAGCCCGAACCCAAAAGGGTTAAGGAAAAAGTCAAAAATTCGACCAACTGTAAAAATCGAAAAAATGGCCAAATCGAAAAATCCCGAAATACGTGTCCGCTTATTTGTTACATATTAAAATATATAAAAAATGTACACATATTAAAAGACTGAATTTTTGAGAATGTAATGGTGACGTGAAATGCCCTATATGTATATATATAATCCTGGATTTCAAATCTACTGTGCTCGAAGCTCATACGAACGTGGGTGTATGCGGTAGAGTCGAGGCCACGTGCTATTCATGATGGGGAGCTGGCTGAGGTGGTCTGCGGTTATTTTGGTGATTGGTTTTATCGCGCTGGCAACGGTGCGTGACCTGGACCATGCTCGTGGATCCAACGAGATGCGCAAGACACACAACATAGAATTCTTTTTTTCTCTTATTCGTGCTATTCTCATGTACTTGTAGGTTTTATCGTTACAAAATGAATGCCCACTACACGGCATGGTTTTCCAGCATTCCAGTTAAACCAATAATAATATGTGGATATTCGGTAATAGCTCATATGGTTTTGAATACTCTCTCGAAGTCTGATTGTCGTCGTGAAAGTCAACGATCAATGATATACTAAAATCCAATTGAATTTCTGGGGGAAAAATATTACTAAGTGAATCAAAAATCCCCAATGCCTGGTAAAATATTCTCAGAAATATTCAAAGCTATCGTGTAATGATTGCGAAATACGGTTTGAGATTTGTCACGTTTTATTGATAAAAAAGACTGGATTGTCCGCATAGAAACTATAATGGAAAAAAATTATTTTAAAATAAAATCAAATCTTTTTATTATTTTGTCTCAAAATAAGAATTCAGTATCTCATTCAAAACGATAACTATAAATCCAAAGTGTTTCAATCAAAGAAAAAGTACTGTGAATGTTTTAGCATGTGAACACGGTACTCTGCTTTGTGATACGGACTCTGTAAGCTGGCCTTCTCGAGTATGAGTAGACAAAGCGAAAAGAAATATATGTAGGAGGCGGCGCCAGCACAGATATCCCCCCGAAAAAGTAAAAAAATAATGTATTCACCTCAAAACTACCATGAAATCATCCACTAAGAACGCACGTTTCAAAATGATTTGTTAGCTTTACATTGAAACTATTAATTACTTCTTATATTAAAATTTGCCTTTTTTTATTACATAAATACACGATTAATACTCGGAAGTGCTAGTCCACTCAAAATCGGGCAGAAGTTTTTTCACTCCCGACTGCCCGCACGGGCAAAAAAAAAGGATTTATTCGTTTGACGCGATCAGCTGATTTTTAATATTTCTCAAAGCTGAATGTTTGCGAAAACGACAAAAAAATTCTTAACCAATTTTTGATCAAATTGTATTTTACCAATGTACTATGTTTTAGACTATAATTCAATGAGATAATGTACATATTAACATAATAAAAATAAACTGCTAAATCAAATCGAATGTCCAATAGAACGATGAGACGATGCCTCCATATTATGGTCACTAAAATAGCTTCGGCATAATTCACGCCGTTGCTAGTTGCTGGCAACTCTGACAGATGTTTGTGTACATTTTTGTTTCTATTTTGTTTCTAAATATTTTCAATTTAACTTCAGTGCATATTTGATATCAATATTTTTCTAGTTCAGTGTGTATTTCAATTTCATGTGTGTTGTTCGAAGAATGCGTTGATAAAAGTAATAAAAATATAACGTAACAATTGTGAAATGTCCAAATGATGTAACATTGAAAAAAAATACTTAAAAAATTCTTACGACTTTAAAAAATTGTCCAACTTGGAGGGAAAAAATTGAAACCCAAACAGGGTATACGCAGGATCACTTAAAATTGAAAGTAAAAATAAGTGAACTTCAAATAGTATGAAATAAATATTAATTTTTCTAAAATAACTTGAAAATTTCTTTTGGAAAAACGACAAAAACTGCAAAATTAGTAGTGAACTTGGAAAAGTGTGAACGGAAAAATCATTCATTTAATAATATTATTACAAAAACCTTTCGACAGCAATAAACTGTCTAACTTAACAAAAACTGACCAAAAGGAGAAGAACATTGAAGAGAAAAAAATTGACTGTAAAGAAACAGTAGCGAAATTCAAAAAGTATGAAATAAAAACTATTCCAGAAAATCTTGAAAAATTCTTTTGGAACAACAAAAAAACTCCCAACTACAAAAATAATAGTGAACTTTGAATGATATTAAATACGAATTGTTTTAAAAAAACAAAAATACTTCACACACTGCAAAGGTAATAGTAAACTTTAGGAAAAGTGGAATAATGACGTGGAGAAACAAACGAATTGAATTCAACCAATGTAAAAAACAAAGCAACAGATAATGATAGAAAATAAAAATACAGAAATGAAAAAAGTTGCTTTACAAAAACAAAAAACTCCCGACTGTCAAAGGGCATACAAGAAAAAGAAAAAAATTAGAAAAAAAATTGAGGTCATTTCGGGAAACGTTTGCAAAACCGTGAACAACGGATGCAAGAGATGTCCCCCGAAATCCTCTAAATTTGATTATGATTATAATTTTTTCTCATCTTACGTAAATATAATAGTTTTTTCTTGTTAAATGAATGTTTACTTCATTCAGTTTACATTTAATAATTCTTTTTCCATCGTTATTATTATTAGTACAGAAAAATTTTATCCCGCGGTTCATTAGCAATACAAAAAATCTAATATATTTAATTGTAGTCAACCCATATCATCTGGCATAATTATATTTTAATTATTCGCTGATAAGTCTTTACAGATCAGAAAGACGAAATCCTGAAGGAGTTACACCTACCAAGTGAATTATTTTTTGCTTTTTTTTTATTCATTTTTGGTGTCGTTTTATTTGTTTAATTTTATACTTTTTACTGGTTTTTCTCAATCCATTGTATCCCAAACAGACGCTTTTTTCGAACATTTTTCAGTTCAGCTGTTTCTTCTATGAAATCTGTCCAGGAAAATTCTAAAATAGTCATTTCCAATGCAAAATTTTCTGAACTTTCAGAAACTGTGCTCAGAATATCAGAAAAATGTCATCCGAAATGATTATAATCGTTTGATTGGAAAAAAACGCATTTTGTCGTTCGTATTTTTTTCAAACGACTTTTCCTCATCCCAATTTGAGGGGGAATCCTCCGAGGGGTCAAGATTTTGGGTCCGTGATCACCAATGTCCAAAATCTAGAAGTGATCATATTGAAATGTAAGACGGCGACATCCAATATGGCGGCTTGAATCCGAAAATTTTCTTATATTGTCAATCGTTTGGTCACCATAGTCTTGTTCGTTGAAAATCGCACGGTAAGCCGTTTACTAGGGTTTTTGGGGTCGCTAATTCCGAATCCGTTATCAGATTTTCCGAATTCGAATTCAGAAAATCTTCATTCTAGTCTATCTTGAATAACTCACATAATCTATCTATCTGTCTTGAGATAGCGGATCCAAAATGGTGAACGAAAATTCCCGAATTCCGTATTTTTTCATGGAATCTAGTATATGTATGCATATGGGTTTTGCAGTCGTACTGTTGAAAAAGTAAAGGAAGAGTGCATTCCTCAGCCGTCAAAACACTTTGCCGTTTACCAGTTCTCACCACCAGGAGGCGAACGCAAAATAAAGAGCCTGATTTCTTTTTGTTTTCCTTTTTCTATCTTTTTTAATTTTTGATTTTTCACTTTGTTATTTCTATTTTTTTTTTTTTTCACTTTATCGTCAAATATTCATAAAATTATAACACACAAGTAATACCAAAAGCGAGCGATCAATTTAGTTTATTACAGAGCCGAAAGTTATTTGTTTTTCTAATGCGTGTTTTTTGCACTTTCTGCATTTTAGTGCCACACCTATAAGTTTTAGCATTCCTTGTCGATGTAGCAACCAAACTTTTGAGAGGTTTTGTATTGCCTCTTCCCGTCTTTACAAGGTAGTTTCTCGCGATCTCCGAGCCCTTCTTTTTACTCCCTACTTTTGTGTCGTCGTGGACGAAGTGGCGAAGAACGGTTGTATTGGCAGTGGATGCTTGGATGAGCCTCATCAGATGTACTCAAGTCTATTTTTTCCTCTGATGCATGGCACCAAATTGTTGCAATGCGCATAGTGAAGATCGGCCCCACCCATGTATTTATTGTACATGGTGAACGCTGCGGAAAAAGGTAAACTCACTTTACCTTTGTCCTCGCTGGAGAAGCGTTTCACTGTCGATAGTCGCATGATATCGGACATTGTTGAAAGCAATGACACTTGTTTCGAATCAATCATCGTAATGAAATTCAAGCCACTATTCTTTTTATGCTTCACAGAAAATATACCTCCCTTCGCATTTTTGTCCAATTCATTTGTCACTTTGACTCTATTGAGTAAACAGAAAAACTTGGCTCGAAAGTGACAGATACTAAGAGCATTAGTACGTGTCGCTCTCAAACCAAGCTTTTCGCATTAACGTGTGAAAACGTGTTAAAGTTTAAACAGCAAGCTACTGCCGCGTCTCTAGATATTGTAATAGTTTGTTTGAAACAATTGATGAAAGTAATTTTTCGACTATCTGCATAACAACACTATTTCCCAAAGCACATTTTCTCAGTTTGATTTCTTTTTTCGGGGAACAATTATTTGAGCCCTCGCCACAATAAATCTTACAGTCGAATCAAAATCCATCTGCGCTGCAAATTCCACACATTTTAATTCTAAAACGACAGGTTTATTTTTCATGAATTGTTGTAAAATAGTCCTTTCAGGATATTTCACTATGATCTCATCACCAGATAAAGCTGTGGAGAAAAAAACGAGCTGCAATATTTTTTTTTATTTCAAGAACTTTCCTTACCCTCCAAGCTCTGTCATTATTATATCCGCATTCAGATTTTGATAGTTTTATTTTTGATTTAATATTCAGAAATTGGTTACTACTCATTGCTCATGCGATATGATCGTATGCCAATAATGAATATGTAGACCAGTATTCCTTTTATGAATTTATTTTATTGAATATTCATAATAGAATTATTCCCAAAGAGACATCGAAATTATTCACTGTCATATCGCAATTATTCTCGCTAGTAGCATATATCATAAAGTTTTTCAATTCTTTAGAATAAATATTTCTTCGCAGAATCATACAGCGGAATTTTGTTGTCAGGGAATTGATCATATTTTTTTTTCTCCATCAATCCAAATATATTCATAATCTGATTTCAACTTTGATTGATCTTCTCCATAATCATCAACAATCCTATGATAGGATGATTTCGGAATTACATCAATAGTATTTGGATTGTCCCGAATCTCATCGATAGAATTTGGGGAATCGTCCTATTCAGAATTGGAGCGAGCGCCGCCAAAATCGTTTGGTTCGGGAATGAGAACCGCTTCAAAGCCTCTACTTTCACGATCTTGGAATTCGTGGAAATTCAAGTCGATTCATTCAAAGCGAATTTCAAAGGATGGAACTTTTCCATCCGGCTCGAAAATTAAACAGTCAAAGTTCTAGATTTTTTTATTATTTTCGTCATTGCAATTGCAATTAAAAACAACACATTGCATCTGCAATTGAGAACTTTCTGTAAAAAAATTGGTAGAGTATTTTCAATTATCGTGGTAAATGTCAAATTTTCAAATGTTTTATATGAAACGTATTTAAAGCTGCGGAATCTTTTATAGAACATACACTGGTGCACACTTAAATTTCGGCGAAAAATGATCGTACATTTTCTTTCCAAAAACCATATCGAGGCTTGACTTTTTTCACGTTTCAATCTACATTTGATAAAATTTGAAACGACCTTTTTTTGCATTACAAAGTGTGCATAACGAAGACGAAATTTTTTTTATCGACTTTGGAAGGGTGTACGGCGCACACAAAATTATTATCAATAAATCTATTTCATAACGTTTGTGAACCGTACCTTCAACCTCAAATCATTTTAGGTTTTAAGGTTCACACACACTACTGACGGTGCGGGTCGCATTGCATTGTACTGAAAAAATACGAGGACGTACACTATGCTGAGACGGGCCGCACTGCATCACATTTTCCGAATCGCTTCTATACATTTTAAATGGGCCTTCGCACATTAGGTGGCGGGCCTGAGCGGGCCGCACTTTCAAAGAGATGTAATAATTTGCAGATATTAATTGGGAAAATTATAATTTTTTAGTAATTCACATAATTTTCTTATCCAGAAAATGTCTTGACACTGAAGTTGGCGTTTCTTTTTTTTACTTGTTTCTCGTTTCATTTCTTCGTCAAACATAATGAAAAAAGTTCTTTATGAGAACTATTGATTTTGAGAGTAGTCTCTGCTCGTAAATAATGCACTCCATTAGCCGAAACGAATTTTTTCAAATTTAATTTGATACACTGCGACTCGACCCGCTCATAGTGTGCGCTCTCGCATTTTTTCGGTATAATGCGATGCAAACCGCAAGCAATTTTATTCGATAATATACAACAAATTCAACACCTAATTATTACATATATGAAATTGCACGCTTTCGTACGCAATCGTAAGCACGTCTGACGCGGTTCATTCCGCCCGCGTCTATCAGTATTTCTGAATATGTAATGTGCTGCGGTCCACCCTTGCATAGTGTGCGCGGAACCTTAAGGTGTTCCAACACGGCTACACGGAATTCAAAATAAATTAGGAATCATAATAATTTGCTCAATATTCGCCCTGCCACATTGTTCGAAAAACATTTATCGATGGTGGGAGACGCATCACTGCGCAGTAAAAATATAAAAAGCCATTTTGTGACGTGGAGGAAAATGGCACATTGGAATATATATTCACTCCTTTTGAAGCAAGAAGGTGATGGAGATATAGAGAAAGAGAAGAAGAGAAATTTGGAGAGGGAGTAATAAAAAAGGAACAAAGAAAGAGAATAGGGGCAGAGGAAGAGAAACGAGAAAAGTGGGACAGGAAACGAGAGAGTGTTAACTCCGTTGAACGAACCAAATGCGAGAGGGAAACTGCAGTCGTACAGGTTCCTCTATTCTGAGAGGAAAGTACAAGTTTCGCGTTGAGAAGGTTTACGCTGTGGAAGCAGCGGGAGGGAAAAGAAGCTGTTATAGGGGGTAGAAATACGAGGTGTTCTCGACAAAGGGTGGGTCTGTCGCGTATATAGCAGAAAAGCCAGGGCAACGAGGATCTAATAGTATCGAGAGTTCTCTATGGGATATATAGCTGAGGGCTATGGAACACTCATTGGTCTTGAAATACGCATACTCTGTACTCTGTGTGCAGATCTTGCGTGCGCTTTTTATTCGATCAGGGAATACGAAATACAACTGAGATACGAAACAACGGGTGAACCGTTAGAGTGAAGGTTGTTGCCTGCATATGTGCAGTACATGCGTTCTGGGTTAGTAAATGTTAGTTATTAGAATATGCACATTCCGAAGGTATTGTCCATTTGCAACGCTTAGCGTGCGAATTTTCTTTCCGGATTCCGATCGACCAGTTTTACGAATAGTTTACAAAATGTTGCAATTTATAAGATACGTAGGGTAGGGTGGAATAAATTATGTTTTTATCTTTAGAACGATAAAATCGAATAACAGTTTTGGTGACAAATACAATCGCGGTATAGAAATACTCATATAGGCATCCGATGGTGTGAGGATTTTTTTCGAAAACGCTTCTACGAAGATTCAGAGATCGTCTATGGTTCTTTGAGCTAAAACAATGGTACACTGATAAATTCCAGTTTCACGTTTTCAGTCATCGAAACTGATTAACTTTTTCAACGAGACCGAATTGGCCAAGGGTAACATAATTTTTTTAGTTACTATTTAATGGTTAAAACACAGTTTTTCATGGGAAGAGCAAAATGAAATGAAAATTGCTTGTTGATATTTCGATTAAGTTGGAAAACGTCTTCGCACTCACTACTCCACGCTGCCGGATGTCAAATGCAGCAGAAGTACCTAAGGAACTGAAACTCTTACGTGTTCAATTACAGTACGAAAATAAGAGTCTTTACTTGCAAAGTCTCTAAATTTAAGGATGAATTTGTCAACGAAATAGTTCCTCGAGGGTATATTCAGTCAAGTCTAGGGGAGCACTCAAGACTCTTTCTGTAAAAATTGCTCTCAATCGTTTGATTAAAACGAAACAATAATAAAAATGTTTTTCACTGCAATCATGTACAGTTATAATTGCTGCAATTATACCTCATGCATATTACACTGAAAAAAAAGTTTAATTGATTCAATAAAATCTGTGATCCAATAGTGCCACGGAAATATGCGATCGTCTCAATAAAATAAAATATTGAAAAATGTAGTTACAATTACACGCTTTTTGAATCAATATCTTATTTAATTGAGACGATCACATATTTGACTATTTCATATATATATATCATTGGCACTATTGAATCACAGATTTTATTGAATCAATGGATTTTTTTCATTGATTCAATAAATATCATTTATATATTCATTTGAAAATGCTCTCAAAATGTGCAAATTGCACGTTCTAAAGGTTGAAAACAAAAAATAAATCGCCAAACTTTGGAATTAATACATTTTGAACTTCGTTATACTTTACAATTTTGTGAAATAATCGTTTGGAAATATAGATAAGCTGTGACGAAATAAACGATATATAATAAAGGTATAAATCAATTTATAGTTTATACGATTCTTTTTTCCAAGTAAAAAATGCTGTAAGTTTCTATGAAACTTGGAATTAAAAAATTTTTTTTCCCGTTCGTAGAAGGGAATCAATGCTTCATATATTTACATATATCTTGAAACACGTATAGATATGTGTAACAAGGACGTCTTGCGATAAGCCAGATTGCCCATGGACCGAGAGCGACATCAGTGAAGCGGGGACGAGAGTGAGTCTCTGAAAATAGCAAAAAAGATAAGAACGAGTGAAACGTAAGAGCATAGAAAAACCGTCATTACAATGGAGCGCGTTAATTTGCAATATTTCGCATCGTAGTTATAACACGTTCAGTTATATAGCATGTTGCAATTCGGAATACTTATAAAATATTGGTTGAACAAAATTTCTACGTATTTGTTTTCGACTCATTGAAAAATGAATTGGTTTGTACTTCAAAAAACGTCATTGAAATTGTACCATAAACTTACACTTCTGTTTTCTCATTGAATGGAAATAAAATTTAATTATATATCACTGAAAGATATAAGTGATATAATTATTATATCACTGAAAGAATACACGATTTTTTTTTAATTAAACACTTTTTTGTTAATTGTTTTCAATAGAAAATAGAAATCAGAAGATTAGTGATCATTCCAATTATAGAATCATTTTGTGCGAGAGTTCAGTCATTGATTTTTGACAAATGTAAAAATTGCTGAATTATAAACCTGTGCGCCAACTTGTTAGGGCAGCCGTGTCATAAATCGGAGCCTTTAAGGGCTTAAACGTGAATGCCCTAGCATACGTTGTCACAACACTGCCAGCTTCAACTCCGACCGGGCAATGACAGATCCACTAGGGTTTTTTGGAATATGGCGTTCTTAAGGTAACCTTTTGCGGACCTGGTTGGGCTTCACTATATTAGTCTCTATTGGAAAAAAAAACTGGATTGTTATAATAAAATCAAGTTGGGAGCCGATATGGCGACAGTATCAGAGCCTTCGGTATTTAAAACATAGCCGTCTTAAGGTAGCCCACTGATGACCTAGTCAGGCTTCAATACGATAGCCTCTATTCAAATGAATAAAAATATTATACCAAAACTACATCGGGTCTTGATAAAGCAAAAAAAATCAGAGCCTTGTTCATGTCGAAATATGAAATATCGCATCAACGTATATATTTCATCGGGTATATAACAAATTTGAATGGTTTTTTTTTTATTAATAATTTTCAAGAAATGTTTAATAGCAAATAGTTATCAGTATAATTTATATTGAAGTTACTTTATTCCATTGTTTTTATCAATATGTTTTTTTAACTTTATTGCTTTGATATAGAGTAGATAAGGCGAATCGAACGTCAGGAGTACTGGGAATAGTGACATATGACGAAATGTAATCAGAAATGAAATTCTAATTAGAAAATAAATGTTTTCCAAATCTTTTATTTTTGATAGAGCTCCGATAGAGGTAGCTATAGGCGTCCAAATTTACTTGCCTCTAAAGGCTCTTGTTGAAACAGCGGCATGACCGCCTGGTCAGGCTCCAGTATGGGTTTTCACACAAGGAGTCCCCCACACGGGATTCGGTGATGTCAGTCCAAGAAAACTCTAGGCAGACAGACATATGCACGAGCCCGATACGGTGGTTTAAAAAAATCACTAAAACAGGCCAAATAATACAATTCAATGTTGGTACGGTACGGCTTCTGAAAGTGAATCTTTTTTTAGTCTCATTCGAACTTAATTATTCTCGACGAAGCTTTTCCCTTCAATCGCTCAAGTAAACAATTGGTAATCCCAATTCCATTTTGTTTAAAATAAGTACGATAAAAACCTGTAAACTCATGTACTGTAATTTTCGTATTATCAGCATAATTTTTATCCTGTTTCACCTACGCGTCATTGCATTAGCGGTATGCACAAAGCAAATTCAGTGAATTGTGTCAAAGATGTTAGAATGATCTGGATCAATCCGGTTAGGCGGTGGATTTCCTGAATAGAGCGTGATCTCCGCAAAATTTAGAAGCTGTATTGACCAGTTACACTGCAATAGTTAGAATGTATCGTTTTTCTTATCTCATGCTACTTGTGTTTTTAAGTTCACACACATTGGTTACGTAAATATAGCTTACATCTGAATACATTCATATATCCGTAGTGCGTCCCAGAGCCGTCTGTACGTAAAATTGTCCTTGACGTGCAAAGCGCTGAGGCAAACCCACGACGTTGCCTACGAAGTTCGTTCGAGAAACTTCGGATCTCTTGGGTGTATTACACCACCGGTATGGAAACGGTATGAGAGTTTGGCCGTTTACCAAAGGACTCGCACGTCCTCATTTCAAGTATCA
>JABSMR010009405.1:0-11778 GCA_018902295.1 Dusona sp. PSUC_FEM 10030013 | reverse complement strand
TAACCCTTTGTGCCACCCGTTTTATAACCATTTTCTGAGCAATTTCGACCGAATTTTCGAACTTTTTCGAAAAAAAAAAAAAAAAAATGTGTAACACAAAGGGATAAATAAGTAAGAATGAATCCGGTGAGTCGATGAGACGAAGAGTGGGAGTGGGAAATGGCGCACCGTCTCTCGCGTTGCGCTGACCACTCCCAGTTCTTCGTCTCTAAACGCCGGATTGGTCTTCTTAATAATCGGTTGATATGTCATCAACGGTGCATCGGGGAGAAAAACAGCTGAGAACTTATCTCTTTAGGATTCCAAAAGTATTCCATCTGCTGCTTGAGAACAGATTTAGCCCAGTCTTTGAACCATTATCCCTGCTTGAATAGCCCATAATTGTTGGATTAAACGATTCTGGCTGTTAAGATTTGCGATAATACTTGGCAATTGGTGTATCGGAGCAGTAAATCATAGCCAAGTGTTCGATATATGGCCGCTTACAGTAAGTCGCTTTCGTGTTAGACACGGTGAAACAGCGGTCACGTTTCTCGCATCTGAAAGGGAAAACCACACGTACGCGTGTGTATATCCAACGAACGACCTCGGCATGAGTCCTTAATGCTTCGGAGAGTTCTCTTCTTCGACGTACGAGTTATCGAGTGGTGAAGGTATGTACTATACAGCCATACAGTAGATGTGAGAGACGGACCGCGGTAAGTCAGAGGTAAGTACGACGAGACATGGTCAACTTTCTCCCTCGTTTAGTGGGCACCAAACGTGCGGGTAAGCACGGACATCAATTTCTCGAGAGCGTGATGTGGCTTTCCGAAAAATTGGCCTTAGCCCATTCCCCCTTTGCGTCTCTTCCTACATAGAATAAACCTCGAATACTCATTATCAAGAGATTTCAACGAGTAAAATACACGTCCATTTAACACATCCTCTCATGTGTGCACGTGAACGTCTGTGTGTTTTGTGAAAAAAACAAAATTTAAAAAATTCACCAACAACATTTTTATTCCGTCCTGCTCAAATAAAGACTATTGTACCTATTTCGAGTCGATTCATTATTCCTGAATCACACGGTCTTAAAAATGATAGATCGGCCGAAACGAATCGCGTATCGGCATCGTCGGTAGATATTCAAATTTTCTGGCCCTCGAAAAATTCAACACAGGCACATACGGGCCTAATAGTCGTACTACGTTGACCCACTTAATTCCATGTTTTTCACTCCCACTCCGATTGTCTTTGGAGCGCGTGACACGTTCACAAAAATATTTTCTCTATCACTCACACACCACGAACACACACACACACACACACACACACACACATTTATTTCAAGTTTGAAATTCATGTATTATCCATCATTTATGTACATACCAGCATGTATATACCTCATAAATATAACCAAATTCGGAAGTGATATTGTTTTGTTTCTTTTTATTTTTTTCTTCGTTTTTTTTTTTTATACAAACGACGCGATTACACAATCCGCTGAAAAATTGCTTGTAGGTGTTTATCGCTCACGAGATCATCCTCTTCATTCCCCTCTCTGGATCCTCGTAATTTATTATTCGCATTCGATGGACCCACTGACACACTTAGCAACGAAGAATTTACTCGAAATTCGTGCAGAAGCAATCCGATGCTGACGTCGCACCCAGGGAAAGTGATGAGACGTGTCGCACGCTCTCGATCGTAATGAAGTTACGTCGATGACACGCTCCCCTTCGAGACTCGAGTATCGACAAAACCAGTCCAAGATGTCAATTAGACGTCCAAATTTCTTGTTGTTTTAATTAATCACGTAAATATGCATCGGCATCAATTACACGATCCGAATTTATTTCTTCGATCATTTTTTTTTCAATATTTTCGTTGCTTCGTTGTCACAACACTTTTTACAATATCATTTTGATTCCATTATTCAAGGATTACCAAGATTTCTTTTTATCGAAAGTCAATTGAACTTGAAGATATCAATCTTTTTAGTAATCTTCCATTTTTTTCTCTCCCTTCATTGCTAATCAGTAACGGTTGATACGAACAGCCTTAAAAACTCATTAATATTCGGAATTCAATACCATCCACAGTTGTACTATTACTTGGTGTAAATTAGGGTAAACTCGTTTTCATTATCACAATAATTCCGAACGAAGTAGCCTAATACGATTTTAATGCGAGTCCTCATTATAGTAAATTATATGCATTATATCAAGTACAAGTTGCATTGAACTTTGGCGAAACGACGAGAACCATTACTTAGATCGACTCAAAGAAACGATTTTCTCCCTTGTTCGAGCACAGATTTTTCCGAATTTAATCGTAATAATCCTTTTTCTCTCTTTTTTTGTTACTCCAAGCTGCAGAAGCTATCACTGTATAGTGTTGAAAAAATGTACGATCTGAAAATAATTAAGGGTTGATTTTTGACAATCTACAAAAAAACGATATCTAATTGAATTTTTATTTGAAAAATGGATGAAAAATGTGTTAAAAGTTAATTAATAGGAATATCGATTAATTATATTTGTAAAAAATGAGAAATAACAATTTTATTGTTACCAATAAATGTTGTAAATGAGCATGAAATATTGTCAAATCAACAATTAACTCTTCAGGTACAATTCTCTTCAGGTACAGGTATAAACACGGACGGAAAATTAAACAGACCAGATCATTATTTGAGGCTGACAATCGGCGCGAAACCTGACGCATTAGAAGGCTTATTACATTTTTTTTCTAATTCTGCTTTCTTTTCTCTCTAGTGTGACTCACCACTTGCCACAAAGTGTAACAAAATATATGGGTCTTGTATGAAAGTAGTGCGGTCAGGTTTTAGTCACTCGCTGTTCCGTAATCGAAAAGATAACGACAAATTTGGTTTATAAATCATAACTTTAGCCATTATTTATCACTGCATTATTTACTAAGTAGATTTATCATAACGTAGTAGTTTTCCGAAACATAGATTTTTCATGACACGTGAATTCATTCAAGCGTTATTAAGTAATTAATTACAATGTACAAGATATCATTATATTATTATTGAACAAAAAAAGAATTAATTTTTATTAACTTTCCACTCGTGTATATTTATTTAAGTTTGCGAATTTTTTATTCATGCTTGTTGTGTGTATTGACGTTTTAATCATTATTTACGAAGATTCTTTGAAATGTGCTTAGATTTTTCAAGAGTCTTTTAATTTAAAATACAATTGGTTGTCGGTAATATAAGAGAAAAACGTAGCTTAGAGTATACATAGGCGTTATGGCATATCTAATCAGGCAATCTCCTTTTACCTTTTTTATTCACCGAACGGTCTTACGAGCGCGACAAACCAGCGAATTCCTTTCCTCTCACGAAAGTATCCTGAACAGTAGCAGCCAGCATCTACCTCGATAACCGATCAAGCTCGACCGCGACGTGCGCCGAGCATGATGGTAGGTAATGTTGACGACTAAGAAACTTATTACGCCATCCAGTATGTTTACACTGGAAGTCAAGCACTCGATTTAACCGCAGCTGGGAGGGTTGGGTTGCGTTAATGTGCGTATGGGTTCGGCCAACATGTAGGGATTTTGATTTCTTTAACACCTGATAGTAACATTAACTTCACTCGAGAAGTCGTTCAGTTCTTATCCCTTTGAGTCAGGGTGGGTCATAGGTTGCTCGTCTTTTTTTTTTTGCTGTTTTTTTATCATTTAACTAATTTCGCCACAACAAATACCAAATTTTTTGTTTGTACATGGTCTGTAGGATACTGGTGAATGTACACAAAATATGTACTTATATTATTTGTTAATGGCGTATATACTGTGTATAAACAAATGGTCGAAATTCGTACTTTTGCATGAAAAAATATATTTTCTACAAATCTACTATGGAAATTGCGATGGCAATTTTTTCACATTCTCAATACACTCCAAAGAATTGTTCCTATTTTTTTCAAAATTTTAACTTGTGAGGTTTTCTTAAAAAAAAATAAAGATCGCATCGTTTCTGTACTAGATCCAAACTAACAATAGTATTGACTGAAATCTTTCGCTTATTTTCGAAGTCTCTGTTTAGATTCATAATCAGCAACCCCAAAAACCTCAAAGGGTTAAACTACTTTTTACTTGAGAAATGTAAATAAAGACAAAATAAAGTAAATGGTTTTTGATTAAAGGAAATAAACCGAATAGAAAATACAAAATAAAACCTGGTTGAACTTTAGAAAAATGCATACCCAATGACTAACCTCAATATAAGTAACATTCAAAAAGCTGAAATGTATTCACGACCTGAACAAATGAAAAAAACCCAATCTGAAATAAATCTTGAACTTATATTATTTCGTGATACAAATTTTTCCTAAATTTGCCCTCCAAATTAAGAGAATAAAAAGATCGCTAAATACTAATAAGAAAAGTCTTGATGAACTTTTCATTCCGATGTACCGTTCACGAGATATTATCAACATGCTTGGAGCCAATCAGTGCGCTACTGGAGCAGAGGCCCGAGTGGGGGAAGCCCGCCTCGGTTATTTGGCCACAGCGGATAGGCTGAAGCGATATCGCACATCAGTCTCTCCCATTTCTTCTCATAGGTGCACCGGATTGGCTTTTACTAAATGAAATAAAAATGATTTAATATCTCGTGAATGGTGCCTCAGGAAGAAAAATGGCTAAAGACTTTTCGCTTCAGAATTTAATGATCTAACTGCTCTCCAAATTACAGGTCCAACTTTACAATTTGCCATACAAGGAAGTGCTTTTTTCGTCGTACAGATATCGGGCACATTTTGTAATGCAAGTTTACAGAACCCTTTGTGGACCGATGTAAAGTTTGGACCAGGCGATCAAACTTTTCTAACTTAATCACAACTTCTATAACATATTAACATGCTGCTCTGTTTTTCTTCGGAGTCCGCAATGGGTTGTCTTTAAGTCGTCGACTACGAGGCTCTGCTGCGAGAGGATGGTGGTTGCTACTACGTAGCAAAGAGTTGGCCCGATATGTTGGTGTGCGCTCGCCGGCCGCGCTGTGTGCTACTTTCACTTGGTTACATAACAGAGTGCCCGAAGTGCGCGCGCCAGCTAGCTCGCAACGTGAACGCGCGCAAGGGGAGAACTGGGTAAATGGGAGAACCACAATCTACGCTACTAACACACTGACAAAAGAAACGACCAACATTAAATTACGGTGTGTGTATCATTCTATCCTCGTACTTCTCTCTTTCTCTCTCCCCAAGTAAAATTAAGAGATGGGAACTTATTTTTTCCATTGGCTCTGTGTCATTCTGACTACGTCGCGGTTACTGCATTGCCAACAGTCTGCGATGCTGACACTGCGACCAGCTGCCGAAACATTATTTTTTGTCAGCAATTTTTTTCTTTCCGCTTTCAAAAATGATACTTATTATACACTGTTCCTTGAGGGTTCAAAGAGCAGGTCTATGGCACTAAAAAAACAGCTCCAATCACCAAACGCAAATATTTTTTCCTCCAACTGGAAATCTTACTTTTCAAAAAGTCACTCCAAATAATTAGCCGAATAACAATTACACTTTTCCTTTCTTTTCTTACTGTACGAGATACAATTCTCAATGGAAATGATTGCAGAGGACTAAGAATCGATCGAGCTATGTATTGGAGAATGAAAAAGTTAAGAAATAAAAAAAGGGAATCCTCAAGAGTCAGGGCAAAGAAGTATATGGCTGGATGCGACGACCCAAATATGAAGTAGTGAAAGTGGCACGTTGGTCAGGCATGGACTGACGCCGTTACCACTTTGCTGATCCCACCACGACGCCGCACACGATTTTGCGCCTTTTGCCTCTTATATTACGTCTTGACTTTTGTACCGATGACGACCGCGCGGATCCCATAGAAAACCATGACCGGCTCCACTCATTATTTAACCCGAACACTTTGTCAAATTCTTTACCCGTAATTTCGTCAATAATGGATTTTGGAATGTCCTTATTCGTGATGTCACCATTTATCGATACTGGCTAACATCAATTCGACATTACGTGGTCCTGGCCAAAGGTCGAAATAAATCTTCGATTTTTTTTTACATTTTCCTCAAATTCCTCTTAATTACTTACCTCTTAATAACAATTTATATAATCCTTCCAATATCTCAAACGCAAGCTTTTTTTATTTTCTGTCGAGAATAAAAAAATGAATAATATTTCAAAGAATTGCTCTCGTTTCCCTACACCGAATAATACTACTTAAAAGTTACGACACTTGCATTCGAATCCATATAATAAATACTGCCATAAATGTAGTATATAAAATATAATGAACAAAAATGTAATTAAATTTGTTGATATTATTTGAATTCCATTAACTGTATTAACGATTCCTCGATATCGAAAAAGTGTAAGCTTATTTTCTTACGGTCCACCATAAAGAATTTCTACATTTCGATTTTTATTGACCGTGTAATTAAAGTTGCCATTAAAATAAAAATGTAGCCTGGAAATCAACGCCCACAGAAAACTGACACACATATTTTATATTCAATATCTAAATTGTTTAATTTCAACTCAAATGCCTGCTTACAACAAAAATAATAATTACAATAATGTTATCGTGATTTGTAAATGTCAAAAATGGGTTTTCTTGAAAACACGATTCTTAGAAGTCATTCGCAGACTTAGTCATGTATTAAACAAAAGCTGTTGGCAACAAAAGCTTGTGTATTATAGCACAAGATGCATCAGAGACGAGGAGTAAATTTGATGTTTTTGTGTGAGTTATTTATACGTCGGACTTAGACAAGAAAGTCGTAGAAAATATTGATGGATGTTTTATGTGCATAAAATCGCCTCGTAGCAAAATCAAAAACATTCAAACTGAAAATTGCTATTATAATTAAAAGTTGCCCCGGTCACTACGAAAATTGATGAATATCTTTCCTGATTCCTCGAGCGGATAACTCACGAACGATTTCTCCAGCGTCGTCGGTTTAAAAAACTTGTAATACCCACAAATACGAGATGTAACAGGATGTAATTATCTCGGAACTGAGGTTCGTGTCTCGCTTAACGCGAAATAAGAACAAAATCCAACTTTCGAGGTAATTTTTCCACTGACCATACTTCCACTCTTAAAACAGTGGAAGCTTGCGTCGATCGTTATTACCAACCACCCGAGAATCCTCGGAACATAATCAACAGTTAAATGAGTCAACGAGAGTGAAATCTTGATTAAAAGAATACTTGAAGGGCATCCCTACAGAGGGAATACTTACGAGTGATCCTTGTATGAATCAACAGGAAATATCAAAACATTTAGGACTTCTTTTGCATCTAGTTTAATCAAAATTACACAATCTTATCAAAATAATCAAAAAAACTTAATTCTAATTTTTTTTGTTAATATGTGATGCAGTTGTTATAAAAAATGTCAGCATCAGCACCAAAATTTGATTTAATAAAATTATTGGTGAATTCTCATTAATTTAACATTAACAAACTTTGTCATTGTTTTTTAATGATTCTTCTAAAAACCCCGCTCATCCTCTTAGCATATTATAGAATTCTACCAAAATCGATTTAATTTACGATATAAATAATTTGTTATTACTTTTTCTATTATTATTAACGTCTTATTATTGAATTTATATTCCTTGAATAAACGTCTTGTGACAATACACATGGCATAAATAAAACGTGAGAAAAAGTCGGAAGAAATGCTAGTTCTTTATGCAACGTGTGACCTACTTCGAGAACCCATGCTATATTATATATATAGAGAGATATACACACATATACATTCACATATATATATTAGTGCCCACACGTGATCGGGCGCATGCTGCTTGGGACAAGATCTGCTCGTCATCGGGGACCAAAGAAGGAGAACGAAAAGGAACGAAAGGAAAACGTGAGGGACGGACACAGGGAAAAAAGAGAGATAAAGAGAGAGAGCGAGAGAGAGAGAGAGAGAAATGCAGAGCCGGTAGCCGGAACTGAAAACGCTTATGTGGGGAGTAGGTCGAAGGACAGGAAAGTGAATTACTGTTATTATTCCGAGTGCTGGAACACTGTGGTTCTCCGGACCGCTTCAAGAGATGTGAGAAGGGCTTCCTTTGTCTCCTCTCCCTATCGTTCTCTTTTCCTGCCTATACCCGAAGCATCTTCTCCAAAATATGAAACCTTTTGTAGTCACTTACAATGTAATTTCTTTTTGTATAGTTTGCCGCTGAGCAAAATACTCTCATGGGAAAGCTCACTTATGGTTTTCTTTATACACGTGTTTTTGCAAATTCTTTGAAATTCATTATTTTTATTAATGGTTTTTTTTAATGTCTATTTTTATTTGATCGATTGTGGAATTATGACAACATATCAACAACAAAATTAAATAACAAATTGATCAATAATCACATTTTTCGTGTAAGCGAAATCTGGGATTTTTTAGGATAAATAGATTATTTTTTTTTTGTTGGAATTAGGGTGCATCGGTCCGTCAGCTGTGAAAACGGGAAGCGTGGCTTCCCGTTTAGCTCCTCGTAAAAACTGAGCTAGTGTGTGACGTGTTAGGGTTTGTCGGACGAAACGAGGCTTTGGATCAAAGTCGCAGCACACCGAATGTAGTTCTAGTACGGCTATGAATAGCCGAGGCCCCTTGGCCCGCGCTATTAGCGCTACCAACACACTCCACCTTCCTGAAGTCTCATCCCTCTGCAATTACTCGCTTAAGATATGGGGCTTATCATAGTTTTTTCGATATGTACGTTTTTTCCATATTTTTTATCAATCAAATTTCGTCGATTCAGTTCTTCGACTACGGAGGGTAAAAAACTTCGAAATCTCACAGAATTAAAAGTAATTTACAATTTTTCGTTTTTTCTTCAGTCTTCAGTAAATATTATATATTTATAATGTTAATAAACAACGGTCATCTTAACATTTATACAATTTATCGCGATAGGTATATGCAAACGCTAATAGTGTAAAAAATGTTATATATGTGTGTGTGTGGCTTGAATAGATATCGCGTATTTGGGGCATCTTCCTATAAATAGTAGGTGCGAGAAAATTTTTAGCCCTTGATTCAAGCACCGGAGCCCATCGTAGAAAAACATTTACGAATCTGGGTCTTGATGGTATCAAATGGTGAACGGATGAGGGGGCTGAAAAAAAATGAGCTAAGATTTTTGTACGGAGCAAAATTTTTGTCACTGAAATCAGGAAAACTATTTTCTTCAACGCAAGTAAATTAAAAAAAAAAGCTTTTTATAACATTGTAGTTTAAAAAAGAATACAATTCGAGATAATTGAAAAAAAACACAAATTAAAATTGTGAAGGACACTGTGTCATTAAATCAGGAAATAAATTATGTTTATGGGCCATATTTCTAGTAGGAATTGACAGCTGTATTAGCGATTGGATAGAATTCAAGAAAGGAGCGGGGTAAAGGTGGGCAATTGATTAAAATTTTATCGAGGTTTCATCAAGGTCTGTTTTGGTCCGTAACTTAGAAATTTGGTCAAGTTGAGACCTTAAGTAGCCTGAGTCTGACCTAGAGGCAAGATGTAAAGTCCAAATGTCAGAAGGAGGTCGAATCAAAGATGCAAGTGGTATAGGCGGAGGTAAACAAGGCGCGGGGGGCCATGGGTACGAGTATTTTTAGAAAGGAACGAGTGCCCAAAAGGCGTGTTTACTTCCCAAGCTGTGCCCTAAGAGGGATTTTAAAAACAACGCTTGTGTCTTACCACCTTGAACATTACCGGCCTTTACCAGCTCTTTCGTGACCCGCAATGGCGGCTTATAAAATCGACAAGATTCGGCGTGGGTGTGCATTGTTTTCTCGCTTTCACCAACAAGGAAACTCCTGCTTCGGCTCATCTCGATTCAATATACAGGGTGTCCACACTTCACCGACTCATAGCTCCAAAAATATTCGCCATAAAAGAAAATCTTATGAATTAAAGTTGTTTGACCTAGAGGGTGAAAAAAGATGGGATTCCCCAATTCACCTTGGGGTTAGGTTCCAAGGTTGTGCGAAGGTCAAATCTGTTTTTTCAACGGGACCCCTTATTTTGCAGCACATATCTTTGTAGTCCACTTCGAATGCTTTCCAAAACACTACAATTAAGTATTTTTTGGTCAACCAGTTTCTATTTCACGTAAAGTTAATGCAAACTAATTTAACAATTTGCTTTAAACATTTTTTTCTAAGATACGTCCTTTTGGGCACAAAGATCGGTAATAAGACACTCTGCACGCGTATTTTTATACGCAGCACATGCCTGATACATGCTGGTCTAACACACCGCCACATCATGATAAAGATCACCATCGAGACCCAAGAGAAATTGTAACATGATCTGCTCTAACGGTCCGATGCTCTCTCGCTTTGTCTCCGTCGTTGCTCGAAATTTTCGTGGTCACGCATCGCGTGAATTGGTGTGAGGTCCTATTTTTGAGGAAATTGCGTGTTCCTCACAAGAGATCGAAAAAAAAGCTGCTTCCGTGGAACGATCTTTTTTCCTTGACTGAATATCAAAAGGATAATCAAACATTTCATTTTATTTCTTCATAGAGTGTGAACAGTGAGTGAGGAAAACAAATACAAATGAATTTTGAACAAGGCGATACCATCACTGCCGCGAATGGATTAAAAAATTTCTAACTGAAAAGTCCTTATTCTTTTTTCATTACATTAAATAGTTCATGAGATATTGCGTAATTCAAAAACTAGCCAATGAGGCACGTTGATAAAAAATGGGCGTCGACCCTAACAGATTCAACTGGAGAGGCGGGGCTTCCTTCCCCCACTCCTGTCTTTACAATGCACTAGATTGGTTAACACCATTCATTCAATATCTCTTAAGCGGTGCATCGCAAACAAAAATGACTAAGGACTTTTTGCTTCATAAGTTCGCAATCTACATTTCCTATGAGCCTTGAACATGACTTTTGTGACTTACTATAATACCACACCGTAAATCACTACGTCAGTGATATCTTAGCAGTTGTAAAGTTCTTTGCAATACTATGAGAGGTGCGTTTGTTTATGAAACGTTAAATTTGCATTGAGACCAGTTTTTCTCTGCACGATACAACCGCCATTATCTCGGACTACGATAAGATGGTTAAGGCTCGTGTTATCTCGCGGTATACAACGCATTCAAGATCGTGCGGGGGCGCTAACGTTATATCAACGGCACGCGTCTTACTTATTGGTTATTGTCGAGAAATATACACGTAATCGATCGACACGATTTAGACGCAGAACTTTTTATGCTCCTCTAATCTACGTATTACAGAATTATTCTCTGCACGATTAATTTTACTATTATAGTATACGTTATATCTCGCTCACTATATTGATCTTAATAAGCCACTTATACCTCTCCACAATCAATGGAATAACCATATGTTATGAATATATTTATGAAAATTCATAGCCTGTCGATTAGCTTGATTTTTAGGTGGAAAATTTTTAGCCGGAAATGAGTCAAAATTATTGTTTACCATTTTTTTATACTTATCAAAATATTTACACGTATTTTACTCGAAATTCTCATTATCAAAGTTTCCTGTTTATATTGTAATCTTGACGTAATTATCGCTTCACTCAGGTCGCTAAAAAATCGTGCTCGATTTACTATTTATCGGCTCTCATACGTGAACTGAGATGTGGAGATTACTTGAATGGAGATCAGTTAAACCTACGCAGTACACATACCATACACGCCTACTTCGAGTGAAAAACATGGTTTCATATTATTTTTAAAAAAATAATAAAGATATATTATGATGACATTAATAAAATTA
>JABSMR010009394.1:0-11785 GCA_018902295.1 Dusona sp. PSUC_FEM 10030013 | reverse complement strand
TCAGAATAGGCGGAATTTTTTTTTAAATCACGTTTTGAACGAGAATAAAAATTCATTTTTTTCCCGTACAAAATGTTAATCGATGAGTGGATATTGTAGATAGTTCAATAAATTTGTCGCTGTTCTTTTCTTGTAAAATCCTTCTGTAGGCCAATGCCAATGTGACGATATTATTCGTAGATCGGCCGAGAGAACTCCGGTGTCGAAACACTCGTCGATGAAAGACAGCGACATAACTGCACGTTCGAGCAGCACTCCTTGTCCAACACCTGAATTTCGCATGTCGGTTTTATTGGCTCGTGACGAGAATGGCGCTTCCCAGAAGGATCTTCATGGTCGCTCACCCGGTATGAGGGCCAAATCCTCCGGACATCAACGCGACAAGAGTAATCTTCGTACTCGCGATACTCTGCGACTCGTTAATGAAAAACAACCAGCTTCTCTCTACGAGGTAGAGTAAACTCTCATTGAGGAAGCTTTTCGTTTTAGTTTTTAGCTCATTTCGGTACTGAATAATAATAGAAAAAATTCAGTACTGTCGTTGCCTCTGAAACACGAAATTTAGATCCATCAACAAAAGTCTCATTTAATGATGAATTACGGATATATTTATGTCAATAATTTTATTCAGAAAAAATGAGAAATTTCGTATTATTGACATTGAATTTTTTTACAAAAACGTGTACAAAAAGTTTTGGAAAAATATTAAAAACAGGGATATCCTAAAAAAAATTTATACGCATTTAAACAAAAACTCATCAAACTCAATTTACGCAACGATAAAAAAAATCGTCTTATTGTCGAACAATATTATGTTTAAACAATATGTTAATCACTTTTTAGAATTATTGTTACTGAAAATCAATGTTAGTGAAGTTTCCAAGATGGCTGAATTTTAAGAATTCTGATCCAATAAAATCATGGCTGAGAAATATGTGAAGCATGGCGCATCCTTAATTTCGACGTTTTAGATTTATTACATACAATTCTAATTGTAGTTTATTTGCAGTAAATTTTATTGAAAATCCTGCGTAAGTAATTAGGAAACTCTAGTAAAATACTTCTTTTAATTTAACGGGAAACGATGAAACCTCATTGCAAACTTTTCTAAAAAAGGAATATCCTAATTATCTTATAAAATGAGTATTTTTTTTGTTTAATTTCGTTGGTTTATCTTCTTATACAGTCGACTAAACTAAATTCAAAACGTAAATGGACAAGTCGTGCGGAAGTAACATAAACAGAACGAAATCATTTTTTTAATCATAAACAGAAACGAATAATTTTTTAATCAAAAACAGAAACAAATAATTTTTTAATCATAAATAATAATTATTTCCTAAAAATACTAAGGGGAATTTCGCAGTTTTTTTCTTGAATATTTATTAACAATAATATAAGCCGATTTGCAAAGATACCGTTCCAATGTTAAAAATGAATAGAATTTTTTTATAATCTAGAAAACCATAAGTTCAGATGGATATCGTTTATTCGAAAATGTGTAAAAATGATTTTCGACAAAGCTTGTAAAACAAAAAGGTTGAACTTGTAAAATGAATGCGAATTTTTGAAAGTCTAAAACAAACTGAAGAATCGTTATTCATTTCTTTTTTTGCAGGGAAATGGACGAGACGACGATAGCGAGGCTGAGAAACTGTCCCCATTGTTGGATGCCGCGACAAGCACCGAGGCGCTAGATTCTCATCGTAACAATTGCGACGTTGATAACGACGACGATTTGCCAAACATCGACAGCATGAGCGCAGCGGAAATAATCTGTCATTCCCACTGACGACGGCGCGTTAATGTGTACACAAATCTTATGTCCGAATCGCGATTTGTCACAAACGTTATGAATAATCAACTCTGATTAGATACCGTAAAAAAATGAAAGAGAAATAATCGCTGAGCGAAAATTCATCCAATGAGGAAAGATGCGAATCAGAAAGAAAAATGATTGAGCATCGAGAATTGTAATGTATTATATGTGTATAATTCACTGACGAACAAATGTGATTTTCGCGTGAACCCATGACAAAGAGGAAATCTTCAATTTACATCACAAAATTTGCCAATATGTATTTATAAATTTGAATATTTCATTACCGTCTACTGTTCAATGCTAATTGCAAATTTTTCAAGAGACTCTTGAGCCGTTATTTTAACCGTAGCTTTATAATGACTAATATTGGAGTATTACGTAATACTAATTAGCGCCCATAAAATGTACATAAACAGGGGGTGGTTATTAATTAAGGTGTTGAAATATTTCTAATCGAATTTACGACAAATATCGTTCTTCTCTTTTAATTTAAACATTTTGTAATTAATTTAAGGTTTGTGCTGTTAAATTCGCGGAGCAAGGGTTGTAATTTTTTGCGAGATTCAAAAATTTCGCTGTTTATAAGCTCTAGACGTATGTTGACATGTTTTTCGTTTTTTACTTCGAAAATGCGTAGCATTTATAAATTGTATATCGAGAAAACTGAATATCAAACGTTGTATGAAATAGAAACTGTTCAGAAGTAATAAAAGCAGGATTTCTTTCTCATTTTTGCAAAAATAATTGATCAACGCTTTGTTGAGTTTTTTTAATTTTTTATTGAATACCAAGTTTTACAAAAGATTTTCTATTGTATTTCGTTAGTATCCAGTTTACAGGGATGCCAAATATTCCTTGAACTTTTTCCACTTGGCGAGAGGTCCATGCTCAGGAAGATACTTGACGTTGCAACCGTCAGGCTCGAGACGACCCGAATTCTTAAGGTCCTGGTATTCCGCACGTTCGTACTTCGTGAATCCCCATTTCTTCGAAACATAAATCTTTTGACGTCCCGGGAACTTGAACTTGGCACGACGAAGAGCCTCGATAACCGCAGCCTTGTGACGGTCCGAAGAACGGACGCTCATGATTGGCTGACCGATACGAACTCGAGCCACTGTACCTTGGGGCTTACCAAAAGCTCCTCTCATTCCAGTCTGGAGCCTGCAATTGAAACATTCAAATTTCTCGTTATTAAAAGTAAAGAGAAATTATTTTTAATACATTTTTAGTCTTTGTTGCCACAAAATTGATTAATTGCAGAGATTTTGAGTTTTTTATTTTTCAAAATTAACTTAAATTCAATTTAATTCATTTTCATTTCAATTTAATTGAAAAAACATCGACGTTTAATTTAAAATTTCATTTAAGGGATCAACATCATTAACATTAAAGAGAATTGACCGTTTGCTCATTTTTTAATGTTGACCTTAGTAGAGAACACTCGGGTCAGACAGACCCGAAAAAAGTGAAAAACCGACAACTGTATTCTCATAAAAAATATTCATTAGTATCAAGTTTGTTTTTGGAAAAAACAAAGGACCGCACATAGCTTTTGCCTGAGCCAATTTGATGTCAAGAGCTTTAAGCTTTCAAAATGAAGAAAAAAAGTTTAAATGCACTCAATGTCTTGAAAAAAAAAAAAAAAACATTTGTCAGTTTACTGGGTCTCATAGACCCAGCGTGCAAAAGTAAGTAGCGCTTTGTACTTAGAGTCAAAATTATTTTTGAGCAACGCCAATAAATTACGGATTCAGCTACAATTGGCAAATTTTGAAATTCAGTTTTTTGGTTTATTTTGAATATAAAAAAAAAGCTAATAGTCATTAGCTTTTTTTGCAATATTTCAAAATCAGTGAGAAATGGTGAGAAAGCGAGTTTTACCTATCAGCTCCAGCGCACGACAACATCTTGTTGATTCTTATGATGTGGAAAGGATGAAGCCTCATGCGAATGTGGAATTGATCTTTTCCTGCGTTCTTCACCATGTATTTGTTGCAGCAAATACGTCCTGCCTCAAGGGCTTCGGAGCTGAGCTGTTCATACTCGTCTGACACAAGATGAACGCATAGGGGAAAATCCTCTACGCAAGCCTTCTTCTTGCCAAGATCGAAAATACGAATCTTCGGGTCAGGGACACCACGACAGAAACGGGACTTGGGATACGGCTTGTTTTTGCAGTAGCGATAACTGAAAAAACATCATTATTCGAATTGTTGCAAATACTAGTTTTTTTTGTAGATTTCTATTAAAAATTCCGTTATAAAAATCGATTGCGCGAAGTTACGAAATTTATGGAGTAAAAAAAACGAACGATCATCGAGGTGAAAGCACAACGAAGCTGGTAAGAACAGAATTTCGTGGATATTCGCAATATTTATCAAATTTTTACCTAAAAGCTCGATAGTTACAAAAAAAAAAGCTTTTTCAAAAAATGTAGAGAATCGCTCGATTGCATGAATTTATGAAATTCGTAGGACAAAAAAACTCGATAGGTTAAAGATCGCTGGAAAAGCGTGATGTCGACTTACCACCTAGCTGGACGTCGGCCCATCTTGAGACCTGTAAAAAAACAAAAACACCCACTAATTAAAGAAAAATATTGTTGACCACTTAAACCGCGATAAGTATTAATAGCTATGAAACAATTGTGAAAATTTTTTGTAGCGAGATTATTGCGAATAAAATGGATTAAAATTGTTGGTGGAACGCACCGATCCCTCACAAGCTCTACGAGGGAAAAGGAAGGTAGTCACGGACTGAAAAAGCCTGAAGGCTGCTGCGAGCAGAGTATCGAAGTCTCGATGTATTGCAATCGATATGAAAAAGCTTCGCGCTATCACCGCGCTGCGCCGCTCGCTTCCGGACTTTGCATTGTTATTTTCCGGCCGCCATTGTAAAAATTCGCGAATATTACTGATTTTTACGAAGAACAGAAAGTAGAACTGTTATTTCTTGTGCACTTTAATTATTATATCTTCGTGAAAGAAATGTCGCGGATATTTATTGTCAAGTGAATTTATAACATGGAGGTTGTCGAGCTACCGGAAGAAACTGCCAATCCTCCACGAAGCAATCAATTCACCGTTGATGATCTCGACGTTGAGATACTCCCGCTGATTTACGAGATTATAAGAAGGTTAGTTTTTCAAAGCTATTCATTTCAACGCTTTTTACATTTCGATCTCGGATTTAGTGAATTTATATTTCTTATCAATTTGCCAAATGCATTTGCTAGATTTTCTATATTTTTACCTGTAATTTTATAAGTTTTCAATCCAGAGGTTATTCCTAAATTTCCATGATATGTCCTTCATTTTCGTTAGTTTTTCACGATAAATACTTTTTTTAATGTTAAAATACATTAAAAATGATTAAAATCGAGGAAAAAAACGAATTGGCTTGAAATTCGGAGCTTGACCATATAGTTTAAAACTTGAGTACCGAACATAACCTCAATCGAACGTTGGACATTTAAATTATTTCATTCGCGCTCCGTACGAACGTGTCACGCTTTCGTAACGTTCCTCACTTCTATTCTTAGTCAATGTGCGCATGTTGCATTGTCGTTTTTATTACGATCCAGATAAGAATTATTACATTTAATTGAATTTCAAGTAATGATTTAAAAAAAGGTAAATTTTAAATATTTTTTCTCAATAAACTCATAAAAGTGAATGGTTTGGTAAACAATATTTTGTTTATTTGTTTACCAGTGTGGAAAAAGACCCTCACGACACATCACAAAAAGCTAAAGAGTCTCAGGACACCAGTCACAAAATTCTAGAATTGCAAAAGAAACTGGACTCTGTGAGGTCGCAGGTAAAAACAATTTATCACCAAATGCTATATCCATTTTTCATTTAAATGTATTTTTTTCTTTTTTTCCTGCCTAACCTTTTTGACATTTACGAGCCCGTCTCATCAATTAAAACCCTCCATTTCCTCACTTTGCTATCATCTTCCAAAAAGGCCTTTTAAGGCGATCCATCACAACAGGCTAAGGGATCACAACACGCCCGAGTTTGAGAGAGAAAGCTGAAATGCAGATTCACGTATTTGTCAGGGACGCTTAAAAATTGGAGAAAAAAAAAGTTACACCTTATTCCGTGATGAATGGAGAATAACGTTTAATTTTTATTTTTGTACAAAACTGAACTGTGTCGAAGAAAAATGTGCCACAGAGTTTTTAACAACCACGAGCCTGATAGATTGACTTAAAAATGTTGCCTATAGCCACTCCTTTTAAATGCATTACTGCATCACATTTGCTCAAGGGCCCAGGAAGGCACTGCACAATTATAATTTTTAGAAATCTACTCAATAACGACTTTTCTCTAAAATCCAAAAGGTGTCTATTTTTTAACACATCTAGTCGTGGATACTCTCTAATCTCAAATATCGCTACTTACCATGCCCTATGCATACTTCGCAATTAAGATTAGAGATAGCATAAAAGTGACCATGTTAAAGAGTAGCGATATTATGAATTTTAAAGTAGAGATGTTTAAGGGCGGAGCTGTTATTGAGTAGAGTTGTAGTACTGCTCCCAAGAAAATGGTGGAAAAACACTGCTGACATATTTTTACTGAGTATGTAGTCAGTCAACTTCTTAAGAATCTCAGAAAAACTGTCTTCCGCTCAGCGATCGATGCACAAGTTAATGTACGGCTGAGCAGTCACCCATTCAAGTACTAGTAGCTCCACCCGATGCTGTTTATCTTGGGACATCACCGAAGCCTCACACAAACTGCGCACCCATCGCTGATGGCGCATTTTAGGTGAACGTACCATATTCCAGGCTACTTAAGATTTCTCTAATTTTGAAACCACTGTGTATTTGTTCTACAATAAGAAGCCAAACAAAACTTATTGTAACATAATAAGTCGTTAGTTTTCTTCAATGCTGTGAAATTTGCAACAAATGGAATAACATTTTAATTATGTTCTTGACGAATTTGAGAAACCTGTAAATGTATGTAATTCCGTGCAATTATGTCCATAATTCTGGCCTACTCTATTCTGTAAGTAAATTTGTATAACAATTTCTGAAATTCAATTCCATACCAGGAGTTCTCAAGGGTATGATTCTGTCACACAAACCCCTCGAATTTTCGAAAGTCAATATTTTCAATTAGACAAACGGTGTGGAAAATTTTCAGTTTCGAAATTTGCTGCTATCTCCCTCACACTTATGGCGGTTTAGTCGATGACAAATTGCCTTAATTACAACCTATAGAACGGAATAACGAAAAATACAAAATATTTGGAGCACGATTACGTACTAGGTGTAAACAAAGTCCAAAATAAAATATACTTCCAGAATCTTTTGTTCAATAATAACGAGGGGAAAATACTCAGATCAAACCAAAAATCTAATGAAATAAAAAATACTGGCTACGAAAAGATTTTCATAATGAGAAAATAATAGTCATTATTTAAAACATGAAGAAATAACAATTAAGTCAGAACTACATTAGCATGTAATTATCTCCGGCATAACTCTACAGTATACTTTATTTATGAGAACAGTTATTTTATGAATTTGCTGGAGTTAATTGAAAAAAAAACGTCGCAGAAATATTCCTGTTTATTCCCTAATTTCATTGTTAGTACGGAATGGAACATATCGGAGAAGTATAAATTGCAAAAGGTGCGAACGTAATTCCGTGTTTCAGAAAAACGAATTTTTTATTGAAAAAAAAAAACCACAATACCACTCGCAAACCGGGATCAATAAATAAACACCACAATAATGTTTCTGAGGAAGGAAAATTTTATAAAATAATTAATTCTTACACTTTACGACATTGCGAAGATTGTCGCGACTCGTTGTTACTTTGCACAGTGGAAATGCCTTGTACCACGTTGTAGACTGACTGATTGTCACAGGACTGCAGTTAATATTAGAAATAATGTAAACTAAATTTGAATTTTATACGTTGTAGATGTCACGGACTAAGTTCTACTTCGAAATTCCTAAAAATATTGAAAAGCTTTCCTATGAGATCGTTTTTAACTAAAAAGCCCGGCATATGGTACGTTTACCTTAAATTAATTTTGAAATACCTCTAATGGACAATTATACAAAGAAAATTTTTCAAATAAATTTTAGATCAAACGATTGCCAGGGATCGAATTCAGCAAGGAGGATCAGCTACAAAAATTAGAAACTTTGAGGAAGCAGTTGAGATTAAAACGAGAGTTATTGCTCAAATATCGTAACATGTGTACTTTTGAAATACCGAAGGTTTAATCTAAATTATTATTGGGATAAAATAGAATTTTCAACGTTGCTTGTGATAAATTGATTAAAAATTCAAACGTTGTGAGTGAATCAAATTTTGGTCGTGATGGTGCTGCGATTTTTAATGCGTTATCTAGCGAATAACGAGAACCTTGTAAATAAATTGGCGGAATCGAAGCCCATAAGGCGAGCAGCACGGTTCGTAGTTTATATACTAACGAGAACAAGTTCGATGACTGGAACGCACAGTTTGCCATCGGATCCCAAAGAATTTGGGGTTTTATTAAAGAATTTAGCTCGACGATTCGCTTCTAATGTTAAAGAAGAGATCCAAGACGCGAAGAATAAACTAAAGAAGGACTGAGAGGTACGATGGCATATTATGTAAGAATTTTATTTTCCTCTGATACTTGTTTCACGAGTTTGGAACAATTGATATGAAATTTTGTTGAATAAACAATGTATTTGTCATATTAAAAATGACTCGTGTTAGAAAATACAACCGGATATACCCGTACACTAGTTATACGTCGTGTATAGAATATAGAAAACGCTGAAGATTTAATTTCACGAAGGAAAAAGAAAAAAAAAGGGAGAACGTTGTGTATCAAATAATAATATTTGTCCCTTTGTGCTTTTTATTTTGAAAAATTCTATACGAAAGAGTCAAGTTATCAGTTCTACTCCGATTCGTAATATATAGTAATCAAACTTTCTCCCTTTTAAATTTTCGTTCGTCAAAGCATCGGATCCAAAATTTTCTTCGACGTTTTCATGTTAAACATTGACAGAAAAATACTGCTACTCACATTTTAGTTTTGTTTTTCTGTTTTTTCTTTTTATTCCAATAATGCTTGGAACATCTTTTGTTTTTCGCGGGTTTCAATATTAAATCGGTGTAATAAATATAAGTAAAGGGTTTCTCTATGCGCCGCAATTTTGGCACTCTCTCGTTTGCGATTGATGTCAGAAGAGAGGCGCTAACGCATCACTTTCCAATCTAGACACGAGTACAAAGAAAAGTAGAAGTTAAAGAATAAAAACGCAATCGCAGGCTCAGTTTCTTGGAAACCTTCAATTAGAGCTGATCGAAGAGATTATCGATCGTGACAAAGTTCCACGAAATATTTCTTCAAGCATTACTTATGTATACTTTGTACACAAAGACAGGGAGAAACAAAAATGAGAAACGTTTTTCTATCATTATCTTAAATCTTGACCGGGGGATTTTGCTCAGAGAGTGGTTGTACATTGTTGATTGCCGAATTGTGAGATTTCCCACCGCCTCGTCGGCCTCGTCCCATTTTTATGCTCGGTCCCGAGCTCGTTTTTTGCGGCGTGTTTTCACGTTTCGCCGCTTGCGACTCGAAGCTTCCATTGGCTTCGGAAGCTTCGCTTATCTGTACGAATAAAACAAAAAAATGTTCAAACATTTCGTAACGATTAATTGCACATATAAACGTGCCAATAATTTTATTCGATCCAAATTGCAGTACTTGGCAGTTCTCAAAAAACTGAAAATATTCAAACGTCTTTTGGACGTTACAACCATTGATATGTAATAATAAAATTATGAAAAAATGATTCAAAAATTGGTTGAAAAAATAATTGTTCGACGAATAATAAGACGATTTTTTTCGTCGTTGTAGGAGAATGAGTTTATTGATTTTCTAGAGCACTTTTGATTTCTTTCGGAATTTTTTTTCTATTTTAAAATTCTTATTGACTTTTTCTGGAGACGATATTCGAAAAGACGTTGGTTCCATGCTTCAGAAATTTCGTAACCAGGATGTTGAATCTTTTTACAAAAACCTGTGCAATATTCGTGATTCTTTATCAATTTGCCCCTTTTGATGAAAAAATTTAGACATGGTGAATATTCGAGAAAAAAACATACGTTTGGAAAAATCGCCACATTCATTGAACGTAACGAAACAAAAAGTTGAGTTATTATTATCGAAAATCAATGTTTGTAAAGTTTCAAAGATGGTTGGAATTTTTTCAGTCGTTTATCCAATTGTGAAGTTTCGAAATTCAGGTCAAATAAAATTTTCAGCTGAGAAACGTGTGTCCATAAAACGTAAGTCTATAACTCACGTAGTTCGTGGCATTCTGTCCACGTCCTTGTTGTTGTCCAGTTTTGTTCGGCTTTCCCGAACGTGAATTTTGCGAATTCGACGAACTCGAATATGGTATCAGTCGCAAAACATTACCGACCGCCTTGGTACGTCCTTCACGGAATACCATTCGTTGACCGGGCTTTATGTACTCCGGGTGCTTTATGAAGCGAAAATGTACGAGAGCTTTGTCCCCCGTTCTCAGGCAATCTTGTGACATTGATAATATTGAAGCTGTCTGGCGTATACTTCCGCAATGAACTGGAGAACCAAAACGGAAAGAAGTGTATGAACGAATTTCGAAAACCGATCGACGACTTGGTTTTACTTTATTTTGCAATATTTTTCGTTCTAAGACGAGTCATTAAATTACCCATCGCTTGATAACGAGAACTGATCGTAGTCGGATGATGAAGAACCAATATTTCACCCTCGAATTCCCAACAGGCCTGAGGATTTAGGGCAGGCGCAACCATCACCATTCCCTTGCGAATTTGCGATCTTTTGATCTTCTTCAGGGCAAAACTCGCAGTTTGTCCGCCCCTCACTTCCGTAACGGGCATTCTTTTTCTGTGAATACTTCTCACAGCGATCTGAGTAAAATGTCCAAGAGGATCTGGACCCAATAGCAAAACGTCATTCAGACGAATAATGCCTTTAAGTGTCGTGCCAGAAACAACCGTACCAACGCCCTGAAAATATTAACGTGATATCGCGCGATTATTAGCAGATTACAAAGCGTTGACTTTTCTGATGCAATCCTCCGATGCTCATTGCATTCGACAAATATTGACAAGTGACTCACGGGGACAGAGTATGTGTCATCGATCTGGAATTCAGCCGGCTCGTCGTCGTGACTTGTTATCCTCGCGGTGAGCAAATTGAGGAACATTTTCAAAAGATGCAGGTTTTCACCGTTTACATTCGATACTTGAAATATTGGGCACAGCCTGTGGAAACAACAAAAATTAACGAGAATTTGAATTACCTTTTTTATTTTAAATTAGCTCGCTTTAAACCATAAACCTTAACCTTGGGTTCAAACCTTAAGGCGCCCTATTACGTGAGCACGTCACGTGAGTACGAGAGAAGCAGCTGGCAAGCAAATTCACATTTTTCTCGGAGACGTTTGATATTTCGAGAAAAAAAGTTACACTTTATTCTCTGATGAGAGTAGAACAACTTGTAACTTTTATTTTTCTCGAAAACTCAACCGCGTCAGAGAAAAGTGTGTAGGAGGATTTTTACCGACCCCGAGACTGATATATCGCCTTAAGGGCATGGATCAGCCGGTATCTCGCCACCGTGCGTGCGAGAGAGATAGCTGCAAATTTCGAAAGTGATATTTTTCTTCACCGTTCGTCCGATCGAGATGAAAAAAAGTCTTGGCCCATTTTTGCCATTTTACTGCGTGGGCTAAGACTTTTTTTTATTCCGATCGATCAAACGGTGTTGAATATTTTCACTTTCGAAAATCCGAAGCAAGCGGGACGACTGATGCATACTCTTAAGCTCAATAGTTTAAGCTACTGATTAGCTGGACTTGGTATTAAGGTTTTGGGGTTCAAAATACCCCAAGTAAAGTCCGCGCCAAAATTT